>VZRN01006818.1:4930020-5008007 GCA_013397935.1 Dasyornis broadbenti
CTTTCTTCCTTCCTTCCTTCCTTCCTTCCTTCCTTCCTTCCTTCCTTCCTTCCTTTTACTTGGATATATTTAAAAACATCGACATATTATTCTGAATGCACTACAAACCAAGACTTTGTTCCTAGTCACACTTCATATTCAGGAAAGGCATGAAAGCCTAACGAAAATATGAAGCTATTGTATTAATAAGGCTATAACAAAAAAAAAAATTAATTCCATGGTATTACACACTTTACAAATTTGTAAAAATTTAAAAACAATAACACAAGTGAACTTGAAAATATGTGTTTCGAGTATAAGATTTGTTGCCTTTTATATTCTTGTTTTGTGAAAATACCAGTTCAAATTCAAGTCAAATCACTGGTGGCTAATCAGCTTCAATACTATTTTTCCTTTATCATACTTCTAATCTTGATATAAAGTCATTAATATCTAACATAAATTATGGCAGGATTTTAAAAAAGGTAATTCATCATTCAGAAATCCATTATAATCTCAGTGAAACTGCCTCATTGCCCTCTCTGTATTCTCAATACTGTAAACAAACAGCTCCTATGTAGCAATCTTTAACTTTTGCTTTTTGTATTCCTTTTTTTCCTTCAAAGTAAAGGCACTTGAGAAATGAAGTCATGACTGTCATTTCATGGGTCATTTTAGCAGGTTACCTTCCTGTTGGGAAGGTGTCTGTAGCAGTCTACACCTAAAGTAATAATCCCTATCTCTTTTTATAGTCAGTGCGGAGAAGCAGATTCTTCAAAGTAACAATTCACGTTGTCTTAAGGTAGATATCTAAAGTAAGCAGGGTCAATCACATACTTTTAGGGTCTATTTCTTTCCACTGACACTAAAGAGATCCTGTGTTTCCCCTTTCAGAGGTTAATGTAGATACTGTGTAATAGTTCAAAGAGTTTCTGTCCGATTTGCTACTTTATCTTTCCATTTCCACTTCAGTTTGTGCATTGATGCAATCTCATCAGTTGTTTGTTATCTTGTCACTTCTGCTCACCTTCAACTTCAGGCAGAAGGCCAGGATTCAATTCTGTGGGATTTTCTATTCTTCAAGCTATGATTCCTGGAATTTGAGAAATTTTACCTCCAGTTAAAGGGATTCTTGTCAAATGCAAAATTGATGGGCTGAATTTTAGTACTCAATATTAAATGAAGTACTAATAAAACCCATTTAATTAAATGGTCCCACCTTTATGTTCATTTAACTGTAGTTCTGCATTGTAACCAAGATTTGATTAACTTAGTAAGAGTGGTAGTTTCTGAGACTGATTGTTAAACTGAATGATTTATTTTAAATTTATGGCATGGTAAGATACTGACCTAATTCATAGCAATTGTTTTATCTTTTAGAAGACCTTTCTAAAATGAGGCTTACAAAGAACTCGCTGAACAACTTATTTTTATTGTGTGTCTCAAACTAGCCCAAGATTATACTGATTATAATACCATGCCACTTGCACGAAAAATAAGCATCTTAAAGAAATGGACGTTTTTCAGTTTTGTGGATGGCTCCATAAGACCGACTTCAGAATTAATAAAAGGACTGGTTACAATATAGGCTTCAGCGACATATATCGGTGATAATAGTATTTTTAAAATTTATTTTTGATTTGATCAAAACTGCTTAATTTTCAAGAAAGAAGGCAATTCATTATTTTCCCCAGAAATAAAAGCACATGCAGACACCAGCTGTCAGTTTCAGAAATGTCATTCAAATGGCTAAAAGCTTTTGCAAATTCCAGCTCCATAACATGTATTCCGCAGTCACCTAATTCTGAAACAGTCACATTAATCTCAGCCATATCACTGCATATCACTGAAGTGTCCTTTTAAGACAGTGGTCCAGGCATCCTTTTTAGCCAATAAGAGAGTGACAGACGTCTAGAGAGCTGGTAATCTTACGTACCACACTTAAAATAAGAGACATTACCCATCTTAGAGGTCTGTCACTGCATACAAAGGCAATTTATGTCGATCACCTAAATCTCTGTGGGATGGAAGGAGTGTTCCAGTTCTGTGAATACACCTGAAATAAGTGTATTTGCACTGTATGATGTGGGAAAGCATCTGGGTTCTATGTTTGTTTAAATATTTGGTTACTGCTACACATTTATATTAAAAAAAAAAAAAGGCAGAAGTAGCCTTTGCATGGGACCAGTGTGCTTGAGAAATGTATTTATTTATTACAGTTTTCTGTTTGGCACTTTAGGTGATATGTTGCAGTTGTAGGAGCTAGGCAAATGAACAAGGAGAAGGGAGAGATTTTTGAGCTCAGTTTATGTATTTTACAGCAGGCAGGGAAGTAAATAAAATGACAGGTCTAACATTTCTCAGGTTGTTTCTCGCCTTATGGAAAACACACTTTTTAGGGTTCTGTCCCAGTCCCAATTTTGAAAGGGTGATGCTTCACAGACACAGACAAGCTAGAAAGGAGCTTACAGGAAGGTTTAGAAACAACAGAGCATAGATGTTGAGCTGTATTCAGAGAAGTCAGAAAAAATGTGTGTAGAACACTGCTCTCAGTTAAATTCATTTCAATTCTACAATAATGCATCTTCCTGAGATCTGTGTCAGTTTTAGTAGGAATAGATTATTTTACTGATTTTAGAGTTGTAGGAATATATTAATTTATGGATAATGTTATCACATTCCCGGTGACTAAGCTTGGGCAAATAAAACAAAGACAACATGTCGGTGCTGTCTTGTAACAGATTAGAAAATTGTGCTATATAATTAGCATTTTAATAACTAGCTAACCCAACATTCATTATTTTAATAAATATAAACTGTTAGAAGTAAGTGGGTGGAATCCACTGCACCTAATTTAAACACACAATTTATGGCAAACTTTTAGGGGCCTCTTAGGTCATTCACAATAAAAGAAATTTTTTCAGTTATCAGAGGGAATGAGTATGTCTGGTGTAGACGTAAATGTAGGCAAACACATTTACCTCTGGAGACCTTCAAGAAATCCGATGATTATGAAGAATTTAAATAGTGGGAATCCTCTATAAAGGCTCTGAACTTTAAAAGTGTTTTGGGCTGTGAAGATGAAGGGACAGATGCCGCATATAGGGTATATATTTACTCCCATCCTAAAGGAGAGCAAGAAGGATAAATGCTAACCACCCTAAAATGTTTTGATGGTTGTTGGAGTTCAAGGAGTGCTGTGGTTTAATTTCCTCCTGGAGATGTTTCCTCAGTGGTGCTCTTGAAGGTTGTTTATTACCCAAGACAGCATCCTTTTAATCACTAGTCCATAGTGATTATATTTATAGAAATCCAGTACAGAGATGTGTGAAATACGTCTCTGGAGAAGATATAAACTGGCAAATTCCTGTGAAAGATTTATGTACAATAATTACTGGAACAATGCTGCTATCTTTTAATATTACATATAGAATTTAATAATAGTTGGAAGTGAGAGAAATTGGTCAAAGGGCATTTAAAAAAATCAATATTTTTATTTATTTTAGTTTTGTGCACTGAGGAGAACCATTATATATCTATCACAAAGAAAAGATTTAAGAATTTGATTCATGGTGTACTGAATGGGTTTGGATACCTAAAAGTTTAACATTTTCTCATTAATGAAAACTTGCTACTATTTTCACGATATTCTGAAATGTTAAAATCTCTCCTGGAAAAAAAATTATCAGCATAATGAAAACAGTCAATACAAATAAGGGGTTTGAGTCATTGGTGGTTTTTAAATCTGGTTCTCAGGCATAATTGCAAAGACAGCTCAAAGAAAACAAATACAATATCCTTGGATAGTATTTACTATTTTAATGATTCTTAATCTTTTTTTTTCCTGTTTAAAAGAAACCAAAGTTTAGCTTTAATTCAGTTAACCTAAACATTAGAGTAGAACTTTACGAATCCCCTAGAGCCCATTTTTAAAAGAATCTTGGTGTTACAGAACAAAAATTATTAAAAATGTAAATAGTGTAGCGCAATAATATTTTGGATGCTTAATGCTACATTCTTAAAGCAGTAGGTGGAAAAATGAGACAGGAATTCCAAAAGAATTTAGATAAGAGAACAAATGTGTCGTGTGTCATTCTATGAGAAGCTATTGAAATGTAATGCATTACAGACACAATCAGAGAAAAACTGCAGCGGGGCGTGTTCTGTTTGTGCTCACTTTTCAATTAACTCCCCGTGGACTTGCTGAAATCAGTCTCCTTTAACTCTTTGTACCTTCTGCATCAAAGTCATCATTGCATAGCCCTTCTGCTTCTTTGCAGAGCTTGTCACTTCTAATGGAGCTACAACAGGCAAGTTCCAAGTAGCAGGTTTTTTATCTACCTGCCTCTTCTTTTGTATTATGCCTAACTCTGTTTTCTCTGAAAACACTGGTGGTCTTGAAAGTGTTCAATATTTTTCAGTAGGTTCTTTACCCAGACCCACTTTTTTTAACCTGCAAAACTGATTTTTAGAAATCATTTTGTCTGCATATTGCAGTGCACTGAGTTTGCAGGCATCTCATATTGTTACCCAACTTAGGGACTCTTCTCACCAGATCAGTCCTTTGAGTTCATTATATTGAAATCAAATGTTTCATTGGGATACTACAAATAACAGCTTCAAGGTACATATAAATGACTTAAATTTCTTTGTGTGAAGGACTTAATTTCTCTGATTAGTGATCAGAAATGAAGGTATAGTGCAATGAAAATGCACTTCCATGCATGAATACAATTCTCCTTTCAGACAGTAATAGAAAATATGAAAATAAATTTTAGTGACAAGGGTCTCAATAATAAATCCAATTTTCTGAATTCTGCAGTCATGTCAAGGGTACACCACCTGTAACTGAATACAGCACTTTTTTTTCATGGCCAGGCCTCATTACAGGACCAGAAAGTGAGATGAAGGTCATACCATACCAAAGCCCTGACCAAATAGGAGACATGCTTAATGGAACTGTGTGTGTAACTCAGTTGGGATTCTTTCTGCATCATGACTATGGACTTTATGGTTCTTAGTCTTTCATCATGTTTGGACACTCTTCTGAAGCATTACCTCCTCTTGCAGGAGGCATACTTGTTTCTGTCTTTTGAAACTGATTTCAAATACTACACCTGAAAGCAATATCAGCTGTCAATGTCTCCCAACATAAAAAAAAAGATGCATCTGGGCAGAATCCTTTAGTGTATCTCCTCATAGCTGCTGACAGTCATTCTGCTGCGTTAGAAAATGTGCTGGGAATAATTTCCTTTTGTTCAGGCAGTGCCTTTTTCCTGCATGTAATCTGTACATATCAAGTAGCCTGTAACCTCTTCAGAATGCCATCTCTCTCTTTGTCACACACACACACATCTGGTCCCTGGAAGGAAGTATTTGCATTTTTATGTCCTCCAATGGTGTAGCCACATGAAATAGCAGTGGTTGCCTAGAGCTCTGGATTCCTAGTCTGTGGAGCTCAGTTTAAGAGCTCTGAATTTCTACTTCCTTGTTTGGTTTTTTCTTATGGCAAACGTGTTTTTGTATGAGACAGTTCTCTGCTACAGTAACGCCTCAGTATATATGGAAGGTATTGCATTTCCATCCATGCAGAATCTAACATTCTTTATATTCTCCACACGCTGTCCATTTCCCTGCCCTCTCTCAACTTCTGCTCTACTCTGCTTCAGACAGGGACAAAAAAGAGCCATAAACCAGTAGATTTTCATCATAGAATAAAGCACGGTACATTTTGCAGTAAATATATTGTCCCACCTTACCTTAGCAGCTCACTAAAACTCCTTGTTTTAGTGATTCTTGTGCATTTTTATTCCAATATCATTCTAACTGATCTACAGACAAAAAGATTGTTTTTAAAAGACATAGCAGTAGTCCAATTTTTATTAGCTTTCTCTTTTGCCTATTTGCCCAAGCCCTATTTGAAGCTAGGATTCAAAATTTTAAACTGCTTGTGCGCTTTTAGTTTATACTTAAACAAAAGTCACATGGTGATGATTAGTCTTGATTTCAGTTTAATTGTCTCATTATTACTTCACCTGAAATAAATAAATAATTTATAGATCAATTTATTTTTTACCACACAAGCTTTTGACTCAGTAAGATAAAGAGTGATGTTTTCCCAGCAGTCATCTTTTGAGATCACAACTTTCATGTCCTTATCCATCAGCCAGACTTCAATAGGACATGTGACACGTGGTTCCATTTTTTCTATCCTGCAGCTGGATAGACAGGTAGCTTTCAGGGGATTTGAAGCTATAGATTCAAATTCCCTTTAGACCAAGACAACTGAAGTCCACAACTCCTTCCATGAAAGAAGCTGTCTCACTGCATGATTACGGTAGCAGTATTCTGCAAATTAATTTGGTGTTGCTTCTCCACAGCAGATGGGATATCAGGCACTACGGAATGCTTTAGGCTGGCTTTCAGCTGCTACTCTAAAACAGTGTACATAAATTCTGTATTATACCTGTCATCCCTGTATGAATGTCTCAGATACCCTAGAGCTTTTCAGATAGACACAGATGAAATCTGAGGTATTTGGCTCAGCAAAAGAAGGGATTCAGCTGGTCATGGACATCAGTAAAACACTTGTAGACAAGGAGCTTTAGCATGTCTTGTGCACTTGAAACAATGTGGGTCATTTTTCTAGGCATTAGAGTCTTAAATTTTGTATAAATATCCTTTCTGACACTTTTTGTTTATTATGTGTCTGCCTTGACTTTCAACTATGTGCCCTTGGTGAGAGAAGCATATCTGAAAAAGAAAACCATAGATTTGAAAACATTGACCCTTAAATTGGCTGTTCTTCATGTTTTACAATGCATTTTTCCAGCTTTCAGATCCAGATAACATTCTTTTTCTTCCTCCCCCCATGCATGTCAAAGAGAAAAACCTTTCACTTTCTACTAATAAAGCTGAATTGTGACTATTTCACCATCAGAGTTTTTCACTTTAAACCATGGCTCTTCTGTGACTGATCTGAAACTAGTGAGACATGGATAATTACAGTGCTGTATTAATCACTGTTGGCAAACTGGAGGAATGATTAAGGCAAAAAAAATGGCTAATTTCACAGTTTATCTGTGACATAAAATTCTCAAAAGAATCATTTATATTGCTGGAAATAGTCCTAGCTCTTTTATTTTATTTTTCCTGTGGAACAAAGTAATAAGAAAGATTAATAGTTGCTCTCCAATGGCCTGTAATTTATTCTTTTAATCAAAAAGTAAATACAGAATATTATATAACTCAGTTCTTGAAAAAACCCTGACATTTCACAGGATGAAAAGCAGACCTAAACAGAATCCTTGCTGTCTGCTGCTACTGTTGCATCTGAAAAACAAACCCTTAATGTTTAATAGACCCAATGCAGGAAATGAAGATTGTGTCTGACTTTTCTATTGTTTTTCTCCCTGCAGTAGAAACAAAGTCTAAACAACCTGTTTCTGCTAAACAGTGCTGGACTCCTGTGGTGGAACTTGCAGAATCCTGTGGGTCTTCCTGTGTTTTTACCACATATTTTATATGTACTTTATGAAGCCAGCTGTTGAATGCACTCTTAGCTCCACTTGACATAAGGAATTCTTCTGCCCCCTGCCACTGCTGCCCAGAAGAATCATTTATTTTTGTGAACATTCACTGCAATTTTCTTGTTTATTGCAGCATGCTTCAAGAAGAGAAGCATTACAATGCAGATTGGGAGAAGATATCCAATAATGGCCAAATAAAGGGGCTGAAATGATGTACATCTTCCTGCAACTAAAGTCAGTCCTGTTGTCAGAGGGGTTCTGGTCTGAAGGGCTGTTCATGTCCAGACTATAGGAAGAAAATCTCAAATCAGCTGCCAATGCATAGGAGAACATTCAGCTTTTTGGGCACTATTCATTGCCACAGCTTCCCACTAACAGCAGAAAGGCTGAATGAGACAGGAGAGGCAAATGGGAAGGGTGTTTTTGTTGTAACTCCTCCATCTCTGACCAACTTCTCAACACTTTGCTGTTAAAATCGTGACCATGCTTACATAAGAAAATACACATTCTAGGAGTGTAAAAAGGGAGAAAAAGGAAAATGTGCACATGAAGAAAATAACATCGTGAGTTACCAAAAAGGGGTATCGTAGTTTCAAGGAAACAATTCTATTCTCCAAATGTAAATAAATGTTTAGTTAGAAAATAGAATAGATCAGTTAAAACTATCTTAAACCCTTTCAAATCCCAATTAAACACCTAATTGCGCCCTATAATCCTGCCACAGGACTAAAGGTACTCCGTTGCTGGACCAGGGGGATTTCAGTTCTAACTCATTCACAAAAACTGACATTAGTTGTCTGAGTTAACCTGTATTTTATCTTCATTGTCTGTTAAAAGTTAGAATAGGGAGAAAGTCAAAATTAGTCTAAATGAAAGTCTAGATGAGTCTAGAGGAAAAAGTTAGCTGTAGCACATATGCCTTTATTTGTAATGAAATATGTACCAGCACTTGTTTAATTTTCTCACAGTTGACTACAAAGCTATGTTGAAAATTGTGTGAAGATGTATTTACAGTTTTGTTTTGATGTTTAAAAATAAATACAAACAATTACTGGGTTTTATGGAGTGCACAATAAACAGTGCAATTTGTAAAACCATGCATTAACAGTCATCATTTCATCCTAATGCATCACTTCTTCCTTAACATTTAAAACAAAAGTTTTACTTTGTTAATAAATACAAGCAAGAATACAAGTTATAAATCAACATTTTAGGTACAGAGCAAGAGAAGGAAGCTGTCATTATTGGTACCTTTAGGTCCTTGCCTATTTACAAGATCTTTCAGTACCTTGTAGCGGCAGTTGTCTAGAAAGCAGTCTTTGTGAATGGACCCACAAAGCATGAACTTCATCTCATGTAACTTATCCACCTAAAACTTAAATCTTCCTCCAAAGACAGCAGGAAAAGATAAACAGGAGGAAGGTGCTTACCTTTGTCCGCTGACCACCAAGGGACTGGGTGGTTCACACTGTCTGACTTTCAGGCAGCACTGGGTGAAAACCCAAGGCACATTATTTACAGATGGAAAATCTGATCAGCTTCTACCGACTTTGAGGCCATATGTTTCACCAAACAACTTCTAACTCACTCAGCAGAGACAAATCATAGCGTTAAACTGAGTGGCAGCATTTTTACCAAGTTTATATCAGCTAAGAACTTTGTGGGCTATATGGGACAAATATATACAGCACAAGCATTTATAAGTTCCAAATTCCTCTGCAACCAACAGCAACAGCAAAAAAAAAAAAAAACCAGAACCAAGGACAACAAAATCAGTGACACCAAAAGGAAAGAGTTAGAGCCTGAGTAAACATTAAAACGGTTACAGCACCAGCAGGAATAAGATCTGTCCCTGATGTTATTCTGGAGTATTTAACAAATATTATCCGCTCCTAAGTCATAGACACTATTCAGTAAAAAGAAGATCTATTAACAATTGTATATGGTCTTCCCTGACTGTTTGTAGATTTGGGACAGAGGTTGCAGGGTTGCTGTTTTCTGATTTCAGAAATTCTAAATGGCACAGAAAACTTTGCAATCCCTTGTCTTCTGAAGGCTGAGAAAGATACAAAACTTTAAAAACTGATTTCTTTCTTCTTTCAGTTTTTTAAAATTCCATCCACTTTCTCTTCCTCACTCCTCCTCCTAGCTCCCTACTTCCCCACACACAAAAAAACAACCAAAAAAAAAAAAACAAAAAAAAAAANTTTCTAAAACAAAAAAAAAAAAAAAAAAAACAAACAAACCCAAAAAAGTCTCCTACTTTTTATGCAAGCATTTGGACGTGATTTATGTCATAGCAGCTGCTCTCAAGCCCAGGCTGACATATAGAACACAATATGACATAAATCCTAAATGGCAAACATATAACTGCTGCATTCAGCTTACATGGATCTGTTGCTTTCATATGGAAGCCATAAAAAAAGGCTAACCCCTTCTGGCAGGTATGAATTTTTATATTCTTTTTTTTTGTTTTTTTAATACCTTCAGTCCTGATTTGAGCATCTGTTGAAATCTTTATTACTGTTCTCTTGGTTTTGCTTTTCCTGCAGTTTGGTTTCTCATTCTCAGGGACTTTTCTGTCTGTCGCTTTAACTTTGTCAGTTTGTTCTCAAAGCTGACAGTCCAACAGACATCCCTTCCCACCCTCTCCTCTGCTGTTAAATCTAATGGCCCAGAACAGTTCAGTCATTGTGGTAAAGGGATAATAAAATTTCTTAGGTACAAGGTGTTCAGGAAATGACAAGGTACCATGCCTAAACATGTATTTTGTACTTCAGAAAAAAATCCAGATCTCTGATGGCACAAGGAAAAATTGAATAAAACAAGTAATGCAAGTACACAGTCAATAGAAAAGTGAGAAACTAATTCTTCACGATATTTAAGTGAAAGTCGGGAATTTTTCTGTATTGAGAGTTCAAAGGTACTGAGAAACAAGTGTAGAAAATCAGGTCACTCACCTGACTGGCCCCTTGCTACAGTTTTGTACTGAAGGGAAACTTTCATTCTAAAGCCAACACCAGGTATTTGTAATCTTTATTTTATAGCTTCCTGGTTGACAATGCTACAAATAAGAAGAACCAAATGCTGTAGAGATTTTTTGTTCATTATTATTTAGCCAAGGAAATCTATTTCTAATCCAACCTCATGTTTCAAAGTTTTTCTGGAAGTATATCTGAAAGTTACTAGGGAGGCTCTAAATTTTAGCACGCTGGATAAAACATAATAAAACGGCTAAAATCAATAAACAGGATGAGATGGTCATTGTTATTCCAAACTTGTTTCTTCAAACTGACAGTTGTTAAGCCTTTTTGAACTAAATTGAGACGCAGAGTGGATGACACACCATTGACTAGGCCTTATCACGTGACAGGGATTTTCTTTTTAGGCTCCTGTGAATTTTCCTGTGATTTGTAAGCAAAACTTGAATGCAGCTGTAGTTTTGCATCAAAAAAGATACTCTCTAATGGCAGTAAAAGGAAAAAGTTGGTAAGTTTGTGTTTTTTAGTGATTAGTCATGCTTTTAAAATTATTTAAAATTTTCAACTAAATACTGGAGGAAAACATTTTTCATAAATCAAAAAGTAAATGGACTTTGGTAGATGTTAATATTCCTGTTTCTGCTATCTAGGCTCTAAAAAAGACTCCCTAGTATTGTTTGTAAATCTATATTACTAATAATACTTTTCTGAAAATGTAAAATTTTTACCTTCTCATCATTTCTGCATTATTAATTGCCTCATTATTTGTTGCCTTATAAAAGAAGGCCTAAATTACCCCAAGAGAAAAATGTAATCTTCTTAGGTGAAAATTTCAGCTTGCAGGAAGGAGAATGACAAACTCTCTAGGGTCACGTTATGTTTCTCTGTGTGTGTGTGTCTGTGTATTCCCAGGAGAGGCACAGGTGGAAGGATGAGTGAGGGATGCTGAGAGAGGCTGCCTCATGCAAGTCCATTTGTCCCAGGGCTCTGCTGCTCTGTCTCTGCTCTGCAGGTAGAAGACCACAGCTCTGTGGGAGCTCTGTATCCTGTGGTTTAGGCAGTGGCTTGGAAGGATCAAATGAAGCACCTGGAGGCCTCCAGGCTTCTTTTGTATACAGCTTGATTACTGACGTCATGCCAGTGAAATGAATTTCACCTATGGATTGTAGTGCATCTTATCTAAATAGATGTTTTAGACTGAAGATCTATCTTTTTAATCCTTCAGTGACATTGTTACCTACAGAATCCCTCAAAAGCCTATTTTGCATACTGCAAAAGAGTGAATTCTTTGTTCTTTTTTTTACTCCTCTTTGAAGATAGTTGTAAAAGTGAATGACAATAAGCCCAACATAGCAAGATACTTTAAATTTCCCATTAGCTGAATTCACTTGGGGCTCAGCATTTAATCACCACCCATGACTTGCAAAACACTGTGAGTATGCTCACAGCAAGTGAGTGAAAGGGTTTTGTCTGTGGCACTGAGGCCAGAGAAAAGCACGCTGCATGAGGCTAGAAAAATAAAGACTGAGACCATAATGCCGGTGAACCAAGAGCTTCTTAACAACCTGCATGGTCAGCCTGGTACAGATCCACAAGCTCTTGCTGTTCCCAAGTTCTTTGTGCACCAATAGTCAAGGCAAACAGGTGAGCTCCCTGTCTTAGAGCTGGCTTTCCCACAGAGCTGGCCATGTTAAGGTAAATTCCCTAAAGATAGCAACAAGGAAAGATGAGCTAATCTAAATGCAACTCAGCAGTCAGGTTTAGGTGATAGTCATTGCCTGGATAATTTATAGTTTTCAGCTTTTCTCAGCATTACTGACATACCAGACCTCAGAATTTGTATTAAGCCATAGGCTGTCATGAGTGCGAAGTAATTTGCACAGAGCATGAAAGAAGAATTGCAAAGTGCTTCAATATTGTTAAGTTTTATTTTACCATTGTCTTCACACTAGTTTATAGGAGTTAGTCCCCATCCTCATTTCTAACAGACAAAGATTAATTGGTCCTCTTTATCAGAACATTTGGTGATTAGGAATGTTCTTCTCTCACATGTATCTTCCATCATGGAGTGTAGCCACTCAATAAAAAGATGTGCTCCAAATCAGAGCATCCCTTTTTCAATATAGCAATGTACAGCAACAGGTTACTGCTTTTGTAAAGCTATTACTTTTACTGTCAACATGTCTGCTGCTAAAAGTTGTCTCATTAGACAGGATAAATTGGAACAGTATGAGAAAATTTGACCAGGCAAGTTTTATTATATACCTATATATACACCTAAACACACACAGATAAACATGTGTGCACACACATATGAGAGAGTGTGACTGAAAGAATAATCATGATACGACTATGGTAGAGTACATAGGTGGATATTACATCTGTGAAACAGAAGTAATTGCTATCTGAATACAGACAATTTGATAATGCAAATATAATGACAGCCCTATCAGAGACATTTAAGTAAACCACGAAGCAAAAATATCCGGGACTGGGGTGGGCTTGCCTTGACTGGGTGCCAGGTGCCCACCATCCTGCTTTATCACTTGCACTTCTCAGTTGGACAGATGAGAAAAAATAAGGTGGAAAAACCATAGGTTGAGATAATGCAGTTTACTAAAGCAAAAGGCTGTGCACGTGCAACCAAAGGAAAAAAAAATAAATTATTTTCTACTTTCCATCAGGAAGTGATGTCTGGCCACTTCCCAGGAAGCAGGTCTTCAGCATGCATAGCAGTTGCTCTGGAAGGCAAACATAATTAATGAATGCTCCCACTTCCTCCTCTTTTTCCTACAACATAAACTTCATACTTAAACCAGCTTTATACCCAACATGCAGATTTCTATATTTCATTAACAACTATTCCCTGTCAGTCCACAGATATTATTTTCCCATTCCATGAGCTTCCTCCACCCCTCCAGATGGTGAAAAACAGACCATGACTTAGGGTCCATTCCATCAAGATGGGTGCTCAGGCCAGGAGGAGCAGCACTCAGTCATTGAACACCAGCACCAGCCTGGCCCAGATCATTGTGAGCTCCCTGCTCCTCACAGAATTCACTCTACCTACATTCATGTCATTCCTCCTACTTTACTTCCTGCAACAGATTATTAACTCCCAAAGGTGAATCTCGAGTCTCACACCAGCTCTCCCCATCCTCCTGCATTACCCACCTGGTACGCCCAGCTTTTTGAGCAAAGATAATCCCATGAACGGGTTTGCCTTTTCCCACGGGAGGAGAAATCCGCGTTGTCTTTCCCAGCCACATCCCTGTGTGTGGTGCAGGGGCCTCATCTCCTCCCACAGAGTGTAGGGGGTTGTCTTGGGGGGAGCAGGATGGTTTGCAGATCCTCAGGTGTTAACCAAACAAGTTGCTTCTCCTAAAGTTGCATCCTGCTACTTCCATGCCCCATTGCCTAATACTCTCAACATAGTCTTTAGCAGTCCTTTATATCTCTCAGCCTTTCCAGAGGCTTGTGGCTGAGACGGGAGGTGACACATCCACTCAGTGCCATTTCTTTGTCCAAGAGGTTTATTTTGGGGATATTTTGGAGGGGGGGTAAAAATAGAATAGTAGAAACAGATTTTCTAAGAAAAAGAAAAATTTAAGTAATGTTAAATAATGTTGTAGTTGTGTCATTTCAACATGAAGTCCTGAAGAAGGCTCTGGGATGTAAAAATAAACTAAAAAGTGTGATGAGTAATTGATTTCTCCATGAAAGCTAGTTTAATCATGTAATTTCCTTAGCGACAGAGGCATTAGAATTGTAATTCCTGAGGGTACACAGATGACGAAGTGAAGTGAGCCAGCACTGAAGTTCTGGCTTGGTTGTCACTCATAATTAAGTTTACAAGTGCCTGGTTTGATTGCATGTGGAGCAATGGTTCAATCTGCTTTAAGTATTTATCCAACAAAAGAGATTTCTCTGTACAAGACCTTTAGGATTTGAGAACTGGGAAGTTGAACTTGTGTCTTCAATCATTTTTCTGACCACTCATTTCACTGTACTTACATATAGACAGCTGACATAAGTATAAAGTTGCAGGATAAATTAGTAGGCCTCTACTTAAACCAATATTTGAGTATATGTATATTGTGTGTACAAAAGCATATTCATGTTCATATATATTAATTTGTCTACACAAATGCGTTTTTCCCCACCATTCATTTCTCTTGTGTTTCTGTTTGTATCTGCATGTACCTTGTTGTTCTTGCATGAAGCATGGGAAACACAGTATGCAATTTTTGCCACTTTCATAATTACATTTAAATGTATCTTAAAAGCAGCAACCACAATAAAACATCCCATTTCCCTCAGTGGCTAAGAGCTGTCTAGGGCACATTTTTTGAACACAATTTCTATATAGTATTGTGGGAACTAGAAACCTGGGCCAATACTAAAATGGCAGCTGCAACTTCACGTCAAAGAAGGGCAGTCACCTACAAAGAAAAAGCAAAATAATGATAGCATTTCTATTCATGAAAAAGCTGTTTAATACTGTTAACATTAGGGGATTGTCTTTGATACCTTTTGGATTTCACTTTCTGTGAGAACTTCGTCAGGATCTCAGTTAAGGTCAAGAATGAGAGTCTTTATACTTGTGGGTCACTGTTTGCAATTTTGCAGTGGCGTTTCTCTGTGATACAGGAGAACTGTGTAATATTTGATTTGTCTGAGTTCAGACCGGCATTTTTCTTTTGGACTCTTACATTTCAATTTTAGTTCCACACTATCAGAAGCTGTGGGAGTTTCTCAAGAGACAGAGCTCTGGATACGGTAAGGCTTTCCAGACACTGGATTGTCCAATCATAAAGAGGGTAAATCTGTATAGGGAAGGTGCTTAGGAAGCCGGCGGATATTAAAGCTTTGTCTGTTTGGTTTTTGCAACCTGTGTTCGCTTGGCAGGATTTCACACATCTCCTCTATGTCCAGTGCTTCTTACACTTTACTGTTATATCTTTCGTTTATTATGTGAGTTTGCACTTCTCATTCTTTTTCTAGTTCTGTATCTACAAACTCTGTATTGCATACCAGTGTTACTCAGTTTCATCTCTGCTTCTTAGAGCGGTTGCCAGAGCAGCTGGGGACCACTGTATGATGAATTAACTTCCATGAAAATAAATATAGTAGCTTGGTGTTTAAAGGTGAGATTTATTCAATGGAAGAAGATAAATTCTTGCCAGGTGGTACTTTGACAGAGTTTAGCTTTCTGTAGTGCAAAAAGATCCATGTCGTTTTTGCATCCAACAGCAGCTGTGATGGGAAGATGTGCGCTGTGATGTCAGGGAGCAGGAGGAGAGGGATTGCTCCACAGAGCAGGACTGGGGTCCATCTGGGGAGCCCCGATGGGCTGAGTACAGGGCTGGGGTCCTGACCAGGCTCCCTGGGGACATGCAACCCTGCCAGTGCTCTCCAGGTCCTGACACGTGGACCAACAGATTGTTTCCAAAATAAAGAAAATTACTCCAAAAATGAATATGTTTATCAACTACTAAATTTAACCAGCGTCTCATTTCACCAGTGAAAGCATTGAGTTATATAAGGTAATAATACTCTAAAGAAATATGTTCAAGTTCAAATATTTGTTTGTGTGTATTCTAATAGGTTTGATAGGCAAAAAGTAAACAGAAACATTAGATTATATTGGTTCCTAGAGCTGCTTACAAGTGGGTAGTTTTATTTCCTAAATACATTACCAGTTTTCATTGCAACAATTATTTAAAATTTTTTTTGGCTTTCTTGTCTAACAACTTTTATAAAAAGCAATGCCATTGCAGTTTTCTTCCTATAAAATACAGTATTTGATCAGCTTGCAAAATATTGTCTGTAATATTTCAAAATGCATCAACCTTTCCAAAATGATTTTTTCCAGGCTGAAAATGCAAATGCTGATGACACGCTATTAGAAGGGAACTTTATGCCTCACATTTATAGCTAGCTCCAGTAGGGTGTAACTGTTTTAAGGATTAAGATCCCATACAAACACATTAAATTAAAATGTAAAGCGGATTTGTGGCTGTACTTATGACGGCAATTATTTCTTCCACTTATTTGCTAAAATCCAGTCAACAAATACACCAGTCCACTTAATCTAATGCTCAATTAGCAAGGCAATACTTGCCTTACCAGCCTCTCTGTAGGCAGGCATGAAAAGAAGGCAAGAAGGGCATTCTGAACTCCATACTTAGGCCTTGCCATTGAATTGGTGTTGTAGAGATTTTGGGCTCTTTCCCAAACAGGGCAAATTCATACAATCGTGGAGCATGAAATACGTGACTACAATTAACAGTCTCCTTAAGGGAGAGAAGTAATCTCCATATTAAATGACTGTTGTAAATTTAATGTTTCCAAATAGTTGAAATACAAGATAAAATAATTACTCTTAATCTTTAAAACGAGAGAGTCTTCTTGCAGATGTTTGCTGTGCTGTTGGTTTTAGTCTTTATACCAGGTATTGACCAGAGATGGGAAGATATTTATGTTGCTGCCACAGATAACCAAATGAAAAGTGTATCTTTACATTGCGTAAAGATGTAAAATCATCACGAAAAGCTCTAAATTTCCCTGGGGTAATTTTTTTAATCATAAATCTGATCCATGGCTGTTCGTATATCTTGACATTGTTTGCACTGCATTATAGATTCTCTTTCTCCCTGCAGGCATCAAAATTTGATTAATTTTGAATTTCTACGCAAACAGGTATTTATGTGTGTCACTGTTCATATCATGCATAAATATGGAACTCTTTTTCCTTTTATGGTGATAAATTATGATTGAAAGCTGGCAAAGATATTTTTGCAATTTTCCAGTTAGTGGTTTGCTGTGCTTTTACATGTAGTTTCCTCTGCCCTTATGTTATAGTGGCAAATACCCTTTCAGTGACATTTTTACACATAGGCTTTTGAAACCCTTTTTTTTTTTTTTCTGATGATGAGTCAAGGATTTCTTCTCACTTTCAATTCAAGTTGAAACATCTTGTTTCTTCTTGGATGCATGCAAGTTCTGGCTACATCTGCTGCCTCCCACAATTCATTCTTCTATCTGCCTTTTACTTCTCTTCCAGTTCTGAGATTAGAAGGGCAGAGAGAAAAATGATGCAAAAAAACTTTTGGTGAAGAGCGATAGCTGCATAATTCATGAGGAAACACTTCCTGCAATAAAATGCAGCGGTCAGACCTTTGATCTTCAGAAGATCCCCACTGCTCTCAGGGAGATTCTGCCCAAGCAGCTGAACTGCAGACTGGAAGGGTTTGTTATCATTGCTCATTTCATTTGAATAGGTTGTCTAAATTCAGTTAAATATCTGAAGTTTCATCTGCTAATCTGAATTAAATAAGGTTTCAAATCCAGTGGGATTTGACCATTATTGCTAATTACCTTTTTTCTAACGATGACATTAAAAAAGGCATGATGGATCTGTTGTTCCAAACAACTTTTAGTTTCCTCTGGTTGCTGTGACCCTGTGCATCATATCTGGGTCATAAAAACATTTTGTTTGGTAGAGCTTTATTATGGTTTTTGAAATACTATGTTATTGTCCAGCTGGAAGAACTAATTCCTGAAATGAAAGAAACTTTTTAATAGTATCATATATAAAGTCTTGTAGTATATGTTGTTAAATAGATTTGTTTTATGAAAATAGCAATCAAGTTATGATGTAAAAATTCTCCTTCAGTTATGAGACTAGTAATTATTTTCCATACAGTACAAAGGAGACAAGTTCTTCTCCCTGTTTCCAGATGGCAAAGATAGAAGGTAATTGAAATAGTGTGCAAGTCACAGCACACATAAAAGTAATAATAAACAAGCCATATTTTATGAGAGCATCATTAGAGAGATTTAAAGGTAAAGAAGCCTTTGAGAAACTAATGCTTGGTAATTGTCAAGTATTTTTACTGACTAACTATCTACAAAACATGTTGTAAAGACTTAGAAATATATGCTCTATAACCTCCAGAAAGATTAAATATTTTGATACAAAAACAAAGAAGACAAAAGCGAATTATCTACAGCTTTGTGTTATAGGCGACAGAAATAGATGTGCAGGTCCATATTTTGCTGGATTTTGGGAGATGGTAGGAGGTTTGATCTGACATATTCTTCAGGAAATGTGATGCCTGAATACCAGTGTTTCGACCTCTAGAGAGTGGGGCATACATATTTATGCAAGAAACCTGCCACTGGTTTTTGAGTTACTTTCCTGCAAGATCTGTCTCCTGTTATTTAATGCAAATTTGCATTCTTTCCCCTCTTTATACAACTCCATAATGCTTCAATAACATGGGTTCTGGCTTAAAAACTTGAAAAAAAAATACTACTCAGCAGTATAGAGCTCACAAGGTGCAATTAGACTAGCTCCATTAGCTTTTGTAGCAGCTAAGGATCTAGCCCAAGCTATTTATTACCTTCATTGGGCAATAAATTACATTTTACCCATATGTTTACACGGTTGACAAGGGGTTTGCATAAAAGTAGAAGTACCCTGCCTGCAGCTACCATTTCACCTCAAACCCAAACATGTAAAGTCACAGACATTCTTAACAGTAATGTTTGCCCCAGGTCTTCCAGGCTCATGCTGTTGTTTTGGATGTTAAATAGAGAAAAGCACAGCAACAATTCAATGTATGCTTTACAGTGATCATCCATTTTCCCACATATTATAATGTCTCTGTGCTAAGGAAGTTTTCAATTTCCCATAGCACGTAGCAGATGTGAAGGACACTCCATTACTCAGAATTCCCAAAACAAGAGAAAGATGCCATGGAAATGTCATCCCAGCCTTGCAAAAATGTTCTAATCATGCCTATCCATAGAAACTGAACCACCAGTAACAACTGCCTGTTTATTTCGTACTTATCAGGCATAGAGGCAACTCAGACAGAGACAACTCAGGAATATTTGGAGAACTTCAGAAGACCTCTAGGAATGAGGAAGGCTTTTCTATGAGAGCAAGAATTTCACTGAGATGCAAGAGAACCACAGGAGAAGAGAGAATTCCTCACAATTTCTCAGACATTAGAGGAAGAAGAGCAGGGAGGAGAAAAGGGGTATAACTGCAGAGTGACACTTTCCTGTACAAGCACAGAAACAGATGCAGCAGCAGCTCAGGTGCAAAGCACATTCAATCAACACAACTTCTTCCCTTCTACTTCCTTCTCTTTCCTCCCTCACAGCATCTGCCCCTAGGATGACTAATCCCAAATTACAGACTGCAGGGAGTGTGGCTGACTAAAAATGCTACTCGGGCACTTTCACTCCTTTTTAACTGGTGTTGAAAATGACAAGGCTGAACTTCTTGACCCTGATCTTGATATCCAAACATGGTGCTAAAATATTCCTTTCTCTAGGATCCCTGTATGTCCACCTAAAGACTGGTTAATGAATCAAAGAAATGAGTCAGGAAAGCAAGACCAGGAACTGTTCTCTGTGGCCAAGTAGCACTGACGTGAGATATGTGATATATCATGAGATATGTGATATATGAGATATAGTGAGATATGTGCATTGTGCCTGAGTGTCCCCTGTGTTACACTCATTTTTCCTGTGATGACAGACCACGAATAATTTTTAATTACTCTCTTTTCAGTTCAAAGGTCATGAAACCATGTGTGACAATGCTGACATCTGCCATGCCCCACTGGTGTGAAGCGTGATGCTTGCTGTAAATTCTCCTTGAGCTCAACAAAGTCCTCCAACATAGCAGGTATAAATAAAAAGGTCAGAGAAGAAGTGGAAATTTTACTGTGGTTCTACAAATATTTAGGCCCTTGTTCTATCCTGTAATCCACTAACCAACTTCATAAACCATGAAGACTGGGAAGGCAGGTTAGCAAACTTTTCTGAACAAAAGTAGAATTTTCATCATCAGTATCTGCATTGTTTGAGGTGACAAATTAGTCTTTCTGCAAAAAGCAAAACAAATTTTCCAGTAGAAATACCTTTGCCATTTACACTCCCAGTGTGTACTAGGAGGGTTTTTCTTCCTGCAAGACAGCTTCCAGTTCAAGTCTTGCACTGAAAATGTATGTCCATGCAGTTTTTCCAATGCAATTAGATAACTCCATTCTTGTGTACCAAAACACCACCAGATTTTTGAATTCTAGAGTTTTACAGTTTGCAACAGCGGAACATTTTCAGTAAGTTTATTCATTTCTCACTGTACCAACAACAGCTGACCTGCCTCTGCCAAACTGGGCAGCAAGTGCCAGTGTGGCAATGGTCACATTCCAGTGAATGGACAATGAATTCTCACAGCAGTGAGCCAGCTCCATGAGTCAGAGGAGCCTTGCCCAGTGGCGCAAGTTTGCTATTCCTGTTGTCATCTTCAAGTCAGTAGCTGTTGATTGGCTTCACACACTGAAACACGAAGGGAAGAGATCCTAAAGAAAATCCCTTCTAAATCAGCACCTCCGGATGTGCTGTTTCCTTGCTGTTCCTCTCTTTTCATTCTCTTGGTGCAGCTGCAGCTGGGAAAGAAAATGTAAATGTAGCTGCTGCTGCTGCAAAAATTGCAGCCAAAAGCTATTGATTAGTGCAGCAATTGCAAAGTTGCAGCTGTCCAGATAAATATACCTATCTATGCTCAAATGTAAGCTCTACAGCAATGGCAGATGGTTTTCCCCTCATTAGGGATGCCATATTTCAGACTATGATTTTTCAGAATGAAATAGCTAGCTGGGACTGAGCAACTATATGCTGAGAATTCCTGAACAAATAATAGAAGTACTCAAAATCCTGAATGGTAAAACTTCCATCTGGAAAAGTGTCACAGAAAACCTATACTCATGGCAGCCTTAGCTCAGATGGTGGTTTAGGAATATTAGAAAGACTCTGGCTACCCAGAAACAGATGCATCCTGGGCTGAAAGGGTGGAATGATAGGGGTTTTAGAATTTGTCCCCAGATGCAAAACATAATGGCTTCTGGTTTTCTTTCAATAAGTACAATATCATCCATTTAATTGAACATAAAGCCTGGAAACAACATAAATGAGTTTGAGATATTATTCACAGTATTTAATGCTTAATATGGACAAAATATCACTGTGAAAAATTATTATTTATTAGGTAAGATTTATCCCATCTGATGTTACCCATCTAAAAAATAACCTATCCAGTCACAGCTGGTCCCTTTCGACACAAAATTCAAGCAAAGAAAATTTCCTTAAGACCTAGATCCACTATATTCTAAAATAAATGTGTGAAACAGGAGAGAGAAATTTCTCCACTCTCATTTTAGGATTGGCTTATACCTGCCAGTTCATACAATGGAATAATTCTAATTGTTCTCACTTAAAAGTGTCTAGACCAATTTTTCTGCCTGCTATGCTGTTCTGCTCAATGATCAATGTACATAGACATGTGCCAAATATGGCTTTCAATATCAGCTGGTTTTCTGACAGCAAATCCAAGAATTACCACACTCATATCATATGTTAACCCTGATCACCCTTTGAATAATATCTAGATCTCAAGAGCAGACTAGAAAAAGGAAAACACTTTTGGATACAGGGTAACAATTAACTGTGTATGGAAAAATATTCTCCATCACTGAGGTTAAGTTGCAGCTCCTCATAAGATTATCGTAGTGAAATAAGAGGTGACTGTACTTACACCATCTGTTGGACTAAGAGAGGCTTTGAGCTATCTGCCAAATATGGCAATAGGCAGGGAATCTCATTTTTTCAAATTATCTGATTTTCTGTTATGTGTCTAAATGTGATGCTACTTTTCAGTGGTTAAAATAACATCAGATAAGATTTCTCCTTGTAACAGATTGCTTATCTAACCCATACTTTTAATTAGTCCTTTCCTTTCCTTTCCTTTCCTTTCCTTTCCTTTCCTTTCCTTTCCTTTCCTTTCCTTTCCTTTCCTTTCCTTTCCTTTCCTTTCCTTTCCTTTCCTTTCCTTTCCTTTCCTTTCCTTTCCTTTCCTTTCCTTTCCTTTCCTTTCCTTTCCTTTCCTTTCCTTTCCTAACAAGGAGTCACAAAGTTGACTTTACGGCCTGGCTGTAAGGAATATTTGAAAACCAATAGCAAATTTAGTTCCTTTTCAAGAGAATTTCAGGACATACCATTCATATCTTTCATGAAAAGACTGACAAAATTGCAAAGCAGAATATTAGATAATTTTCTAGAGCTCTCAGTTTCTTATTTTACTGTGATGGAATACAATTTGACATGGTTATGAAAAATACTGCAAATTTTAAAAATGAAATCTTTCAAATTACTGTCTCTAGATACCTTAATTACTGTTTAATTCTTTGCATATTTATATGTAAAGAAATTCTTCACTTTCTTAACTGACTGTTTGCCATGGGCTTGTGACCGTCTAATTAAGGTTTAATCAAGAGTCAAAATATAAATTTCTACCACTGACAGGATATCCTACACCTCTTTTTCTGTGCTAGAATTGACTCCAGAAAACAACCTTCTTTTGCCCCTAGTATTGATGAGTATTGGCTGACAACTTGAAATTTCAGTACAATTGTTTTTCGAGGTCTAGTGTTAGCTTGAAATAGCTGTTCTGCAGCAGTTTGAATAGCTGCATTTTCATCCAGAAGTACATTCCCACAAAAACAGAGCAGTGGTTTAAATCACACTAGCTACTTCACTGCTAAACAGCTTTGCTAAGTAACAGCCCTGCTTGCTCAAATATATAGAAGAGCTACCACCATTCCTTGTGGTTAAATTTTTCAGCTACCTTAACCTAGAAAAAGCTCCCAGGTTTCCCTCAGGACAGCTTCCATGTGTAGTTATGCTTTGCCGCCACATAATTTTGGAAAGCATTAGAATTTGTAACAAGGTCAATATAGTTGAATAACATGTTTAAATTAAGTTTTTTTTTTTTTTTTAACTTAATATGTAGTTTGTAGTCCACATGCATTTGTTGTTATCCAGAATTATCAGTGCTCTTCAGAACTTAGCTCTCGTTGCAAAACCTAATCTGAATCCAAGGGATCTTGTATTTAAATTACTAAGTCAACAGGAAAAAAATTGTTTTATTTTGAAGTAAGCATTAGGTGTGTTTAATATACTTAGGCTCCCATATATTTTCCATTTGGTGTCTTGTGGCTATTTTCCTGTATGTTGTAACCACTTAGAAGTTAAGCTGCACTTAACAGCTATCATGTGAATGTTGGGTGGAGGGGGTGGAATTAAAAATTTACTATATGTCTGGAGAATATCTCCTTTTTCCAAAATTTCCCAGGAACATGAACACCACTGTTCTTTTAACTTACATTTAGAAACCTCACTGGACACCTTATTTGTAGGATAAGCAATGGAATTTAGAAATCAAATATAGCACATGGATATTATTGCATAAAACTACTCAAAGAAAACCAGAGTAATGAATTCTCTAAAAGTGAATTTCTCCAAATATTTTTATTTTTGAACGTTTTTATGGCTAATTTGTCAGAGAATGGATATTTAAATTAACTGGTTTGCACTACTTCCAAGTTTTCTGGATCATTATTAATTATACTTCTAATGTGTCTAACTTGTTGTGTAGGGAAAACCTCTCCAAGGCAGCACTTTAAATGACGCCTATATTAATATACACCTACAAATGATCTGAAAACAAGGCTCCAACAATTTTTTTTTCTCAAATTCAACTTTAGAAACCCCAATCTAAATGTTTGACACAGACCGGTGCCATCAAAGCATCTTTATAAACTCCTTTCTTATAGGAAAACATTGTATTTTGAGTAGTGTATCATCACATATAACCTTATATTTCAGAAGTGGTCTCAGATGTAGTTTAATGAACATCTTGGAATAAGAAAATAGCAAGTTGTGTAAGAACACTTGTGTGAATCCAAACTGTGCTAATGGCATCACACAACAGTACCTCTCTCTGCATAATAGATGTTTAATTTTATCTAAACTGCAGTATGGTATGGAAGAAATGAAGATCCCAAACTGATCATGCTTCACCCACCCATGAACTAAGAGATCTATAAAAGCATATATTTTTCTAAGGCACTAGCTCATAACAACATTGCTGTTTAAGAGTTTTTGCTAAGAGTTTATATTCCGTTTGGCTGTGGATGTGACCTTGGTTTTCACTTCAGCTCTTTAATATTCAGTTGCCATTATGTCCAAATCTGTCCTCTCTGACTGGCTAGTCACATGGTTTATTTCCACTAGTGCCTAATGCTGTGAATCAGCATCTCAAATTACCAGTAAGGCAGAACCATGCTATGATGGCTCTCTTCTCCTATGGATCTTTCCCTGTTATTATTATTGCTAGTGGTATTTATTTAAGGCTACATCAGTTTACCATATGTGTCATACCAAGCAGCAGAGTGTAAACTGATTGGAGAGATTAGATTTTGTTCATTATAAGCAGGGATATTACTCTACAGACACACTAGAAATTGTGTTTTCTGGCCAGTTTTTGTTCCAAACTCATTTTAGTGAACATTAAAGCATATGGCAATTTGAGATATGTATGTGCCTTTCTTGCTTTTAAAAAAATTCTCCAGAGAGAAAAACCAAATGCACCACCTCATTTTGCAAACTCTAGGGGCAAATCTCAGTGACAGCTTCAAACAGAAATTATTTTTTCAAGCTCCCTTTAGTTATGGGTGCACCTATTAGCTTTGTCATTATATACAGCCTTATATCCTGTATGCCTGAAAGCTGAGTTTTATAAAACTGCAATAGTTCTACTAAAAGTGTAAAACTCCTAGAAAAACTGGAAAGATACAGATTAGATGGGTGGTCTGCAAGATGGGTTGGAAACTGGCTGCCAGGTCATGGTGATCAATGTTCAGCATCTTCATAAATGATCTGGATGGTGGAACTGACAGCACATGGGTCAGCAGTGTGCCGCTGCAGCAAGGAAGGTAAATCACATCTGGGCTGCATCTACAGGGGCATTACTCGCTGAGACAGAGATGTGATCATCCCGCTCTGCTCAGTGCTGGTCAGGCTGGACCTGGAGTACTGTGTCCAGTTCTGCTCCCCCCAATGCAAGGATGATGCAGACAGAATGGAAAGCGTCCAAAAGAGAGCCAAGAATATGATCAAAGAACCTGCCCTTTGAGGAAAGATTCTAGGAGTTTGGTCTTTACTCCCTGGAGAAGTCTCAGGAGGACCTCATCCCAGTATTCCAGTTTTTAAAGGCTAGGTACAAGGTGGATGGAGGCTCTCTTCACAAGGAACCACATGGAGAAGAGAAGGAGCACAGGGTACAAATTGCATGGGATAGAAGTTTCATCTTAATATTAGAAAAAATTCATTTACAGGGAGAACAATCAGTTACTAGAAGACTGTAGAGTCCCCATCACTGGAGGTTTCAAGACACAGCTGGAAATTGTGTGCTTTTCTCCAAGGATAATTACTTCCCAATAGTTGGAGGACCTGTATTTTTAATGAAATCATCTTTTTTTGATCTTTATTTCACACCCTTTCCTATGGATATGAAGGTATATTCAGAGGTACAATATGCAAGGTCTGCTATATTATCCCTGTACATTTTGATAATGGGAGTTACCTAAAGCCACCTTCCAATGTTCCTACTATGCAGAAATACAAAATCATCCAATTCTGAGTTAACTGATTATTTTTTCATAACATACAGCAGAATCCTAGACATGTAACAGCCACACTTACAACTCCCACATTTTTCACACAGTTTCCAGAAGGACAACTCAAAATGCCACAGACCATGTACTGGAAAGTATCTTAGCATAGATAAAAACATCAGGTGGATCAAGTGTTTCCTAAACTTCTCAAAATCAAAAAAACCCCACATATTAATTTATTTAAAAATTTATCTGACATAGCTAGACTGGCCAATGCTGTTAAAAATTTTACCTTTATATCCCACCTGAAAGAAAGCTTTGTTATTTTCATAGGAGTAACTGATAATACACTGTTTCTCTTAAAAATAATCTTTTCCCAATATTTGATGTGAATACAAGGCGTGTCACAATTTTATAGACTATCCTCAGACAGCACTGGAAATACTATAAGACACTTAACATATGGAAAGAGAAAATAGTTTTGCTGATAAACACCAAAGTGATTTCGAGAGTACATTTAGGCACTGTGTTTTCTGTCCAGTAGTAAAGACTTGACATACAAATACGAATAAATGATAAAACTCGTACTGTACTGTGTGTAGCTTGCAAATATTAACCAAAGGCCAGACCATGCAGCCAACATTAAATCTTTTCTACTGGCACCCTAATTATTATTCATCTTCTGGTTTTGTGCTTTAAGAAAATAACTTCCATGCAGATGGTTTTCCACAGTTAATGACTATGGAACTAGGCCTGTGAATATTTCAAGGTTTTGAGGAAATACACTCAGGCTGAAAAGTCTTGAAAAATAAATTTTTGCTACGTTCATTACTCTTTTTAGGTAAAAAATTATTAATGTCCCATAACATTTTTTATTTAATTTTTAAAATATCTTATTGCTCTTTATTTACCATGAGGATCCCTCACCAAGGCTATTTGCAGACTCCAGTGTTAGTCAGCTGGACTAATGCAATCCTAATGAAGTAATTGTACATTATTTGTTTAGACTGACTGTGACCAGTATCTGCAAAATTTGCACCTAAGTTATCTCCCAAGACTCATTCAGGAAATCTCTGGCACAGTTCAGGAGAGCCTGTGAAAGCTGCTAACCTCACAGAATTGTCCCTTGAGTGTAGCCCTGCCAGGGTATACAGCCAGAGGGGTCAAGCTATATCACTTTTTAGTAATTAACTTTTGAATAGAGCTTTGGAAGTACAAAGTGCTTCTCAAAGTGCTGTAATTATCATTTCCCTATATAGCAGCATAATTTAGTTGCAAAGCACGAAGTAAGGGAGTAATATTGACCAAACATTTAACACTTGGTTATAGAAATTATTGCTGGAGACTATAAAATAAATTGGATTTTGGGTGAAGCCTTCTGGTTTATTGTGTATTTTTCAAAGTTTGGCCATCTCTAGATTACAGACTAAGAAATCCATATATCACCTCCAGCAAAGAGACAAGCTATATTTTATAAAACTCACTGATTGTTACAAATAAACATGTTGCTCAGCAACCAGATATCAAAGCCAGGTGATTGGACTTGTGATGGTAACTTTTGCTTTAAATTTTCTATATTATTTTCCCAATGCTTCTGTTGTGACTTTTTCTTCACTTTGGCATGTTATCCTTTCTTTTCCACCTATTTTGAACATCTACCATGTTTCTCTATTTTTATACATTGAAGAGATGCAAGAGTATCTGGCAAAAATTATGTGGTCATTGAATTCTCACAATTTTGGTGTTTCCTAATTTTCCTCATTGCCATGGTGACCGGAAGTGAGGAGACCCAAAGATTTTGAAGGGAGTTCTTGGAGGCCAGTGTGTTAGGAGGGTTCTCCAAAGTTTCCTTTGGTAAACTGCCCATGAATGTCAAAAGAAATCTGCATGGGGTGCTATTGAGAAGTTGGAGATTCAGGCATCTGGGGCAGACTGCCACCTCTTTTGGCTTCTAAGAAGTCTGGATGACACAATTGCTAAATAAGGCCTATTATTCCCTCCCATCTTCTTCACCATTGCTTTATGTTGTCTGGTTTGCCTTGGTGATAATTTGGGTCACTGCATGGCTGCATCTCCCAGGGGTTGTCATGGATTTTACATATCTTTATATCTTGTTTTATGATCCACATAAAAATAAAAAAAAATAAAAGTGCAATGAAGTGCTTCTTTTTTAACAAGATGCTAATTAAATTCTGTAATATTTGGAGCTTCTGATGATCCTTGTTCTTTCCAAGACAGTTACTCTTTCAGAGGCATCACTTGTTCTGACAATCTGTGATGTGTTCTACAAGCTTTTCAAACTGCAAGACTGGTTTAAGAAAAAATGCTAATGAGACCATTATAAAAAGATGTCTATATTGATAAAAGTATAATGTTTCAAATATTTAAAAGAATATCTGAAACAAAAGAGTTAATAAAATACCGTTCTCTGGTGCAAACATTTAGATGAAGCCTGAATTAAATCTCTTCTACCACGAACGTTTCTTGTTCTGCTGTTTTATTGGACACCAGCATTTTTTCCCTCTAGTTAAGTCCTGAAAACTGCCATTTTGAAGAGAAAGTATACAGGTCGAAGCTAGATAATCTTTAAGGTCCCTTCCAAACTAAACCCATTCTGTGGTTCTAAATCCTTCCCTGTTGCAGGAGTAACTGGTATTTACTGACAATATCATGCACCCGGGTGAAATACCAACATACAGCAAACTGTAGTTTGCTTCTGAAAACATCGCTGATCTACAGACAAGGTACAGATATCCTATTGATTCCAGATGTATGCTGTTAAATTCTGCAATCCTGAAGAAAAAAATCCGTACTATACGTAAATCTGTGGATATAAAGCAATGCTCGGAAATATAGGGGGTTAAAGTTGCAGGTGAACAAGGTTAAATTCAATAACAGAATAGTCACTCCCAAACATATTATCATCAGCTTGCAAAATATTGTTTGATTGTTGCCAGGCTTCCCATGTATGCATATAAAATAACTATATATATATGCATACATCTTTCTCTCTCTCTTTCTCTCTCGCTCCTGTTCCTGCCCTTTCCCCCCAAAAAGAAATATGGGAGGGTCCTGAAGAGACTCAGTCCTTTGATTTGAGGAACTGCCCTGTAGGGAATGCTGACAGGATTGCAGATAATTTAAATGGTGTTACGATCTTGATCAGTTCATTCCTTGTTTTATATGTTGAAATCAGAGAGCTCATAAATAAGATCTCTGGGCAGCAAATGCTCCCCATCCTTCACCCCATCATGACCCAGACCTCCCTTCCCCTTATTTCAGATGCAAACAGAAGACTTTATTCTAAGGAAAGAAGTCACTCAAGACTAATTGTTATTGCTATGCAAATCAACTAATATCAATAAAATTTTGCTGAATATTCAAATGAACACCAAAATGATCATGCTGTGTCTTACCTGTTTAGAAGAAAATGTCTCATGCTATGTTTCTGAACAGCACAACAGACCTGGGAGTGGAATCCAGAAGCCACTGCTGTCCGAGTTTAGATGTCCAAGCCTTTGATGTTTATAATTTTTTATTAGGAATTCTAAAAAATGTCCTGAACACAACTTTCTGTGAAGAGGGGAAACACTGCAATTAAACTGCAGTTCACAAAGGAGATTGCAATTGTGGAGGCTGCAGGGAGGCAAGAGAAGTCTTGGCAATATTCTCACTGAAATCATAGCATTTGATATGGGAGAGAGGCAAAGTGAATAGCAAGTTAACAATAGAAGAGGAATAGCAAACTACTGCATGTCACATTCCATAGCAATAAAGACTGACTTTCTTGAAGCTTCGCCTCCTGGGACTTGCAGCTGTGCACATACACACCCACTGTGGATTCACAGATTTCATGTGATTTTAATATGATTATCCCTTACGTTACACTTATATGCAGATTTCTACTCCTCTTTCATGGTTCACTGTAGCTGAACTTCAGGGCATAATAGTACATTTGCAGACACTTTCAAATGCCTACATGGTTCCCTCTAAACTTGAAACAGCTAGGTTTTTCTCTCCAGAAAGAACATAACCTTTCCTATTTCCAGTTTTATTGTGACTATAAAGTTAATTTCATTTAATGAAATTTTACAGCTGGAGTTATTCACCATGATTACTGCCATGTGGCTTTACTTCCAGCATTTCACCCTGCCTTGCTCCTGTCTCTTTAATAGAGAGCTCCCGTTTTGCTAGGCTGCGAACACAGTCTAATGATGAGAGAGGAAGAGACCTTTGGAAAAGTTTCGCCTTCCGCATGCAGACTGCACCTCTCACAGTGTTTACTGCTTTTACAAGTGATAGTAATCTTGCTCACATTTGCTGTGCCAATAATGAAGCCTTTATTAGCACCCCACCCTCTTTACAGACTTCATAGAAGCAGATGCTCCATTTACTTAAATATTTGAAAAGTTACTCATAAAGTAACATTTATAAACATGCTCACGAGTACATCTGGAAAGAACACTGTGCATGCAACACCGTCACACATTACTATGACAAAGCAGTAGGAATAGTCCTTACTCCTATACTGTTATTTTCCTTAGTGAAAGCTGGATTCATAAGAAGAAAATGGCTAAATTTGGGTGTCAAAGGAAAATTAGAGCACTTGTAACTTCTATCACAGGTGTCTGTTTTACACCACATCCAAGCCCTGGTTGAATCTGTGATACATTTAAGTGGTTTGCTCATAGTCACCTTGATTATTTGGCTAAGTGGGCTAAGCTCTGAGCTACTAGAGAAGTAATGCACTATGAGGTTGCATATTCAGGGCAAAAGGACTTTTTTTTGTGAGGCAAGAGTGTCAGCTAGACACATTTGAAAGAAGGTTGCAAATAGCCCACTCTAAGACAAGGCTAATGGCTGCAGAAGTGGCATTTTCACACACCTTTATGATTTTGTATGAAAGCACTAACACTTAACTTTATGAGGTATGAGACCTGCTGGTATATACAGATCCATTCTTGAATGTCTGACTTGTCCCATGGTTTCCTTTAAACATCTATAGACTTAAGAAATATTTGTCACACTCTTAACCCTGGACATTTGTAATGGTCTGTTGTGTTTAACCTGGCAGGCAGCTAAACACCACACAGCTGTGGTGTGCTTACTCTCCCCCAGGGGGATGGGAGAGACAAACAGAAAAAAGAGTTAAAACTCATGGGTTAAGATAAATACAATTTATTAGGTCAGAAAAAGAAGGGAAAATAATGACAATGATAAAGAATATACAAAACAAGTGGTGCATAATAAAATTGCTTGCCACCCTCTGAGTGATGCAAAGCCAGTCCCAAGCAGCTGAGCAACTACCCCCTGGCCAACTCCTCACACTTTTATTGTTCAGCCCAACGCCATATTATATGGAATATCCCTCTGCTCAGTTTGGCTTAGGCGTCCTGGCTGTCTCTTCTCCCAGCTTCTTGTGACCCCAAGCCTCCTCAGTGGCTGGGCAGTATGAGAAGTCCCTGACTCAGTGTGAGCACTGCTTGGCAACAAGTAAAACATCAGTATATTATCATCATTACCCTCACACTGAATCCAAACCACAGCACTGGACAGCTACTGGGAAGAAAACTATTCTAGGCAAAATCAAGACGTGGTTCACAAAGCTCTTCTGTGTATGTCATGTTACAGTTAAACCACTCGACTTTCATGGATTTGTGGAATCTTTTCAGCTGGAAAAGAACTTTAAGATCATTGAGCACAACCGCTAACCAAGCACTGCCAAGTCCACTGCTAAATTGTGTGCCTAAGAACCACAGCATTTAAACACCTCCAGGGATGGTGACTCAACCACTTCTCTGGGCAGCCTGTTGCAATTTGGACTTTTGCTCCAAATTGGGCTGAATGTCTCCCGAAGGACAGCTCACAGAGCTTTAGGAACACAATCTATTTCAGCACTGCCTTATGAATAGCAATATGCGTAAGAAAATGGGGGAAAGATGAAGTTAGATCTCCTCCTAGAACACAGACAAACTTAGGAGTAAAAGAGATTAAGACAAAAGTATTGTGTCTTTTATTTTTCCCTCAGAAAGTAAGAAAATAAACTCAAATTATTAGCCATTTTTGTAATTTTCCCTCATTTCAAATCAGACAGTGATGTTGAGCTGGATTTTTCATGTCTGGTTGGGCACAAGTCCTTCAAGTTTGTTCAGCTGCAGAAGGAGAATGAGAACATGTAGGCTGTGTTCCTGATCCTGGCAAGACAGACGGCTTCATGGATGTTCTGGCTTTAACAGTAGAAATTAATGTTTTGTTCACAGACTCACAAAATGACTGCGGTTAGGAATGGCCTCTGAGGATTGTGAATCCACCCCCATGTTCAAAGCAGTATCAGCTAGAGCTGGTTGCTGAGGGTCATGTCCAGTCAGCTTTTGAATATCTCAGAGAATGAAGACTCCATAAACTCTCCAGGCAATTCCAGTTCTTTATACTTATTATGGTTAAAACCCCCTGTATTTCACTTTGTGCCCACTGTCTCTTTTTCTAAGAAGTTGTCACCAGTGAAAGCAGTCTGACTCCATCTCCTTTACCGCCTTCTGCCAGATATTTTTAAATACCCCTAGAGTCTTCAGGGTGAGCAGGGCCCTCACTCTTCCTACGTGAGATGCTCCAGTCCCTTCATCACCTTTGTGGTTCTTGAATTCTACTCCAGAATTTCCATGTCACTCTTATGCTGGGGTGCCCAGGACATGACCCAGTACTCCAGGTGTGGCCCACCAGTATCACGTAAAGAGGAAAGATCACCTCCCTTGACCTCATCTGTGGTCTTAAGAAGCCTTAATATTGATCTATTAAAGTTAAAAATATTTGTTATTTAAGATTTAAAAAACAGGTATTTATTTCAACCAGACTCAAAGTGACTTCCTTCCTTACTAGGAGGGAAGAACTGTAGTTAGGGCGAATGGAAGTAAGAACTACACTGAATAGACAAGGTTACATTTGTGCTACGAATGCACTGCAAGTATTTCTTTATGTTTTCACTTAGTAGCTGTAGAGCCATTGAAATATTTATCCATTCCATCCCATACAATTCCTGAGGCAAAATATGTTGGCTTTAGCAACATTTCTATGGTTAGTTAAACCTTAAAGATTCAAGCATTTCAGTACTGCTATTCACCTATCGTCTTCAGTTAGCTTCCATATTCCACTACAAGTTTATCCTTAAGATGGCTGAAGACCTGAAATAAAAAAAATTTATTTAAGGTTTATCTATGAGATGCAAGTATAGCTACAAAAAATCAGTGGACATCTTTAGAAAAGTAAGAAAACCCACAGCCTATTTAAGTATCTCTATATTATGGTTCTCTTTCAATTTTAATGGGCATTATAAGTGAAGTGTTCCCTCCAAGATTAAACTTTTTCCCTCTTTAACTGATACTTAGGAAATATTAAGACATGATTTAATTTTCTTATTTTCATGTACTCAGTTTCTGATGTTGCTTTTTATCATTTCATCAAAGAAAAAAGCATGAATTCTAATCCTGTGTAAGTACACATGGTTGCTCCTGGGCTAATCTGGACTCTTTTTTTCTACTTGTTCAAAATAAGATACCTTAGGAGTGGCTGTGGGCTCTCTGGGATATACCTGCAATCAGAACTTGATCTATTGACTTGAGAAGCAGTTCTGTCCTTACTTGTGAAAATCATCTGATATTTTATCCAAAAGGAAAATATGGTGATTAATTCTGGGAAGTTTAAAAAGCAAGAAGCTGTATATCCAGTTCAGCTGAGCATTTAAGCACATACTTAAGCAGATATTTTTTGCTTATCATTTGATTACATTTATGTACTGAAATGATGGATTGAATTAATCTGGAAATTCTAGAAATGGATCCTGCCTCTACTTAAGTACCTAGTGTTTCTATTATTAGGAGTTGCCTAAGAAAGAACAGTAAGGAAGGTTTTCCTCACTGTTTTGCCGAGATTCACAAAACAATCATGTGCAAGAGTGATTTCTGTGCGTGTATGGGACATGCATTTATCTTTGGAAAGCGTGAATAAATTTGAAACAAAATTACCATTTGAGAAAAATAAAAAATAAAACATCATATTAAATTAGGTCTATCAATAGAAATAGTAGTAATCAATATGACCTTATGGCAGGATAATTCAATTTAATTAATTTGATATCTATTTTGGTCGGATTACAGGATTGATAAAAGAATGGAGTTGCTGTTATTTGTTCAGATTTCTATCATACTACTGTTCATACTAAATATTGCCAAATCATTGTAGCATTTCTCATTGTAACATTGTAGCATTTCTCAAGACATGAAACAATTTTGGAGTAAATATTTTTTCAAAGCTGAAGAACTCAGAAATCTGGAAACCCGCATTCAAAAGACTGTCAGTGCCTGTGCAAGAGCGGGACAGGGTCAGATGTCAGGCACAACAAGTTAAGTCAGGGATTTGCCCTTATAAACACGGACTGCTTGCCAGGACAGTGGGCTGAGGGGAGAGAACACAGTTTCTTGCCCTGTCCTTCTGCATCCATCACTTCAACTTCTGCATCCATCTGGTGCAGAGCTGTAGAAGATGAAAGGAGTCACTGCAGAGCAAACACTTGAGATACAAGACGTACAGAGGGGGCTGGAAAGGAAATGGGACTGTGGGGCAAAACGGGGTACATCATCATGTGTATATCAGAATGAACTCTTTAATTTGGCAAGTCTGTGTTTGTTCTCTTGCCTGCTCTCTCCACTCCTAGTATCTCCTAGGAAGCATTTCCATAACAGGCAAGTGGTAACACCAGCTGACCAAGGAGCACAAACGGAGCAACCACAGAGGTGTTTTCACATACACCTGGGCATAAAGTATTTCTTCTGTAAAAGTTCCAGAAAAGAGACTTAAGGTGAAAAAAGCTCACTTTAAACCAGCTTGTGAAAGAGCATACCCTGAAGTGTGGCTGAACCGGGCTAGCAATGGGGATATGTGAGAAATCTTGCCATATCCCCATAAAACGTTGCCCTCTGGATCACATCTTGGTTTGAAATTGTGCCCATTCAAGTTGCTTTACCCCTCTTTTCTTTCCTGGGAAATCTCAGCTGGGAATGTGGGTGCCTGTGCCCTGTAACACCTGAACGGGGATGTTTGGTGTGTCCAGGTCACACAGCTGCTGCTGTTCATCTGCGGTTCTGACAGGGAAGGCACGCCCAGTGCTCTGATCATCTCTGCAAGCTTTGGTCTCCCTGTCTGCATACAGCTGAGTGTCTGTGGCTTGGCCACGAGTCCAGCACACCTTGGCTATTCATGCACAGTTGTCACTTTTCTGAGCTATCCAGAAAGCCTGGACAAGTGGTAAAGGTGTTTTTCTGTTCATTTTCTATTTCCAGATGGTAGCAGGCAACATATCTGGCACAAAACTACTGTACCTTGAGCTCAGGGGGCTGGAACATTTCTATGAGTTTATACTTTGGGGGCTAGGAGGAAATCTACTTCATTTTTTCCTTTACAGTGAGATTGCCCACTGATGCCTCATGGATTTCACTGCTGTACTTCACAGTTTGGTGGCTTTGAAACAGAAAATTCTGGGAAGCCAGAGGCCATGGTGCCAAACCCGTCAGCTAAAAATATTAGCAAAGCCAAATGACAGGCATAATTCTAAAACAAAATGGATTTCCAGCACTATGATTATGAAATATGAGCATGGACCCATTTGGGATGTCTTAATGTGTTTTGAGTTGGAAGAATTTACTTGAATGTGGATGATATTTAGAGGACTGAAATTTGATTTTCTGACCATTTCCTTTGCATAGTCTGAACATATTTTATCTTTATTGGGTATTCTCTCGACTTTACTCTCTACTACCCCTGAACAACTCTTTCAGGACTTTCTGGAAGCTTTTTATCACCATGTGTTGGGAACAGAAAAAAATAGCAACCAGGTACGTTGCTATTAAGTTGTTACTTTAAGAATGAGAGTTGGTTTAATTGTAATCAATGAAGAAAATGTGCACCAATTTCAAGTTGATGTATCAATAAGATGTTCAAGACACTTATTGTGTGAAAACAACAAAGCAAATTCTGATTTTAAATCATCATCAGTCAAAACCTTAATTATTTTCTCCATCTCCCCAATGCACACAGTGACACGTACGTGTGTCTTTGTGAGGCCTTATTTCATGATTCATCTTTCTCATGTACAAGAAAATGTATTTCTGTTGGCATTTGTCACTGCTATGACCCAAACCCTTGAAAATGGTCAGATTTGGGTAATGAGTTCGATCTCCCAAACTTTTGGCTGGTTCCTTCTGCCACTCCCATTTCTTTAGAACATTCTGTAATTTGCAACACTTGAAAAAGATACCAAAGTCAATGAGAAGAAAGCATGAACAACCTGGCATAATTTCAGCAGGTTGTCAATCAGCCTTATCAGTCACTTAGTAATTCAATCAGATGCTTAGGACTAAAAAATTTTTGTTTAATTCCATGAATTTTTTGAATGCAATTGTACCCTAATCTCATGAAAATTTGTCCTTTGGGCAAAGGATGCTTAACTGCTGAGGATTATTTTTCAGAGGACTGAATGACGATAAAAGTTAAAAAAGGTCTAATTTAATGCTATCTTATATCATTATTAGTAGATATGATACTCCTCCTCTCTAACAGAGTCAAAGTCACAACACAGAAAATAATTTAGCACTATTTTCACTGAAACTGTACCCTCAGATTATTACATCACATTATATGCTGAAATTATGCTAGACTTAATGGGTAAAGAAGCAGAGACTCCAGGTTTGCAAAATGAAGCTGTACCTCAGCCCAAAAATACTTGCAAAGGATACAACTCTTCCTGTACAAATAAATTTATTATAGATAAACTTCAAATCATCAAAGGTAATACATTGTTATTCTCATTTGGATCTTACTGTTGGCAACAAAATGTATTTTCCCTCTTGTCACTTATAAAAAGAAGTCATTTGTAAAAGGACTGCATCACAATTTTTGTGAATTTTGTCATGATTCTTGGCCTCACACTATGAAAAGATGTTCAAGCTTTGAACATAAAAACTCTCATCCTAGGAGATGTCTTAAAGAAATCTGAGCGATTTCAAAGTGAAACTCTTTGAGGACCACTCTAGTGTGATTTTCTTCTCTCAATTTAACAAAGAAATATGGCAGGGCACATTATATTTCTGTACGGGTATAGGCATCCCTCAAACAGGCCACGGGTCTGAATATCAAGTATGCTAATCTTATTAAATAAAATTACATCCTGAAACTGTTTGATGTGACTTGCTGTGAAGCAGTTTATCACAAATGTGAAATAGGCTGTTTCTTCAAATACAAAGAGAGACATATTTCACATATAGGAAGCAGTAAGATCAGTATATAAAATCTAAATATAAGACCAACTATGCAGTGAGGATTTGCTAGCAGGTCGTAAGTACATTGTTATTCCTGTTCTAATTATATTCTTTGCTACTCAAAGAAATTTGACATCAGTTGATTAAGTCTGAACCAGACTAAAGACAACTTGATTATTCTGGAAATGTTCATGTTTTCCATGGTCAAAATCAGTTTTTGAAGCTTATGGTTTAGTCACTGAAAGCAAGGAAGTGGCAAAGGAGAATCTCGGCTTTTCTTGTGAAGGTGTAAATCTATGATCTTTCTCCTTGAGAAAGCAGCCTGGGAAAAACTAATGAACTGTCTCAGCTAGAGTAGCACGGCTGAAGCATTTTTTCCTAACTACTGGTTCCCTTTATGATCCTTAAGTGTCTCTTTTGTGATGAAAGACAAGCATTTCTCTGGATCTCTGAGTCGGGAGGAGACCCAAGAGGTTATATTTCTGGAGGGCTGGGACACCCAGTTGTGCACAGGGATTGTGACAAAGGTTCCTGACCTATGGCAGTACCTTTTTCACAAACTTTCTCATAACTTTGATGAAAATTAAGTTTATCTAAATGACTTTCAACTTTGTATTGGTACAAGCTCTATTTCTGCACAGGAAAGCAAGACAGGCATCTCAAGGAATTTTGCAGATTACTGCAGTAAATATTAATTTATGTAGTATGTAAACTCTTACGAAATGGATCAAGAACTGTGTTTTGACTGTGAGGTCCACTGTTAGTCACAGCTCCATCTCTGCACTTACATCAGCTTGTCCTCTGACGTAAGGTCCTAACTTTACATAATCTGACATAGCTCCTAATCTATGTAATTCCAAAGGTTATGGTCCTACACTAACCTCCAAACCATGCCTGGGTTTTGTCTAGGCAAGTCCTAGCCAACACAATTCAAAACTGTGCCTAGGATTACACTAACAGGTTGGACAACCTTCACACAGTGCTCAGGACTAATGAGTTAGCCCTGCTTAGTTTATCAGTAGAGAAAAACGTGAAAGGAGCAATTTATAATGGAAGTTTCCCTTGATAATCTTTTGTCTAATCTGAAAGTGTTTCTTAAAGGTGAATTGTTGCAAAGGCTGGTTGAGGGCTGCACAAGCTGAAAAAACAGTTATTGCAGAAAATCCTTTTATTGCCTGTTATCAAACTGTTTCAAAGAGGAGCACAGTTTCCCCAAAGTGCTGGAAAGAAAATCTCAGGTTCATTAGTTATCATTAGATTACTCCTCCACATAAATTCTTGTCTATAAACTGGTTATCATTCATCAGTCAACAATTTTAGCTGTCCCCAATAGTCCAATAGTAAGTGTCTCAGTGGGAGGCTTGGGAGAAAATTCTCCTCATCCTTAACATGCCATAGCAGGTGAAGTAACCGGAGTTAAAATACAGTGGCACTGAACCTGCAGCATAATTCTTTTTCCCCCTCCAAAACTATATCTGCACTTCCAAATTCTTTATGCATAGCTGCTGCTGTGATTCCTATAACCAGGACTCCACTGTGTCTGAAGGATTATAGCATATCTGAAGAATATCCAAGACTTTTGAAAGTCTCATTATGAGTGTGGCTGTCCTATACATTTGACCGATAATCTGTTAAAGCAAAAAGCCAGCCACCAGCCCTTGTTGAAAAGTGCTTTTTTGGGGGATGGTATAAAGGTTGTGTAAAGCAGCACATGAAATTTCTGCAGCAGGGCCCTCTGTTACACCCAAAGGAACACCAGGGAATAGATCTACCGTTATTTGCCCTGGTTAAGCATGCACTTTCTGAATATATTACTGTGAAGCTACCTTTTGAGCTTTTCCTCCAAGGATTCTTTGGAGAATAACTCTTCAAAAAAGCAGTTCTCCATCTTTCTCCCTGCTGTTTTTCCAGATCTGGACGACAAACGTATAGGCAGCTAGAAATTCTTTGGAAAACTCCAGACAACATGTGTCCATTCAGCAGTGTTTGATAAATGCAACCTCTTTAAAACCCGCACTCAATAAATCCCACCACAAATATCAGGTTATTTTTTTCATCCTCTGAACAGGTATCCCCCTAGGCCTTAAAAATACTGCAGAAATATTTTACATGATTCATGTGTCACACTAGGGTTTGTGTAGGATTAATTTGTAGAAGGTGAAATTGCAGCCCTTCTCTGAGCTGGAGGTCATTTCATATGAAAACTTATAGCACCATGCCCCAATATGAGGGCTGCACAATTTTTATGTTTAATGAACACAGTAGATTCCAAAATAGAGCTCAGTCGAAAGAAAGATTTTGCACTGATTTCACAAGCGATTGCAGCTCTGTGTGTTAGCTCACATAAATAACTGCTCTGCCTGCAAAATGGCACATCTCTAGCTGGTGCCTCATCCCTTATCTGGGCACAGCGTTCTGGCACCCTCCTTTGGTAACATAAGCACTTCTGAACGACATCAAGCAGTTTTCTGGGTGCTAATGAATCTTAGGTCAGAACATTATGGATGCAATTCCTTTCAGCCTCTCAGGACCACAGATATTACTCCTATAGGCATGGCTTCTTTCTTATCCTGGCTTTAACTGCGGGACTGGAAATCCCAGGAGGTAAAAAGAGATCCAGTCTGACAAGGGCCAAGTAATTCCAGATGCAGCGGGAAGTGTCAGGTTTATGAGAGAAAAAGCCCTGCTGATAAGCTTGGGTTTATTCTCTCAATATTTAGGTCTCACAACCCAAACTTATAACTATTCCTAGAAGGTGGAGGGCCAGGTGGGCTGAACGGATAGGACCAGTAGGTCTCTTCTCTCTCAGGCACTTTTGCACCGCTTTACAGAAGGAGCACAGCCAACTGCAAAGCCTACATTCTACTTGGATATCAGGATCAATATTAATTCCTGAGCATTTCAGACACATTTTAGGCTTTAGTCCTGGCACCTTTCCTCCTTTTTGAGGATACAAGTCTCAATAGTCATCATAAACCTTGGAACTGATACTTCAGCTTACCGAGCTCCTGCTTCCCTATACATCCCTACAGGAGTCCCACCGCAGCTGTTTTGAGCTTCCTAATTGACCCAGTCTGGCAGCACAGCAGGAAGAAAGACTTAGAAAAAAGGTTTCTGAATTACAGTCACTGTTGGTTTTAAAAGCTCTACGTGCCCGTAAGTCTTTGAAAGGATGCAGCCTTGACTCGTACCCTGTGGTAGGGTGCTCACCTCTTCTAACAGTCTAAAGCAGAGGCTGGTTTCTCTGACAGTGAAAGCTTTTGCCTCATCCTTCCCCTTCAGAGATTTCTCTCACAACCCACTAGACAGCTCACAGAGAGCATCTGCTCTCTGACATGCACAAACCCACACATTATTTGAAAGTCTCCAGTCTCTTTGGCTGGGCTTATGCAGAGCCAGTGAAATTACTACAACACGGGCACTGGTTATTGAGGGGCGTTCAAAAACAAGAGCCAGTCTTGGGTCTCTCATTAAAAATTTCCTATGCTCTTTCCCCTGAAAGTTATACTTGAACATAAACTGGTCTTGTCTCTACTGGGGTACTTCTGCAATACAATGTATCATCAGGGAAATAGTGCACAAAATGGAGAATAAAGCAAAAAGAAACCTTAACTTTATATAGTTGCTTGACAAACCTTGTAGAGAACTTGTATGTTTATTTTCTTTCTTTGACCACACATAACCCACTCAGTGTTGTTTAAAGGCATATACTGCCTACTCTCAGCTGCTGTACATTCTTTCTATTTCTAATGTCTCTCAGAGCATTAGAGTAGCCAGCAAATTACAAGCAATAATTACCCTGTTATGAGAGCTTTCAAGTGTCTACCAGTTCCCCATAAAGAAAAAAAGAGATGCAGGAGAGACCTGTATATCTCTTTAAAGTACTGTTAGGGAAATGATAGAGATTCAAGAACAGCATTTCACAACTGGGGAAGTCAGAGCTACTAGTAACACAGAAAAATAAGACAATGTTTTCTTGTCTCTTGCCTTAAAACAGATATTTGCTGTACTTGTGAAAAAACCCCTTCCATTAAATTCATAGCAGTTATATGCTGTTTCTCTTCTAGGATGCATCTGGGAACCACCAAGCAGTCCCTCTGATCAGAATGGGACTATGAAAATGAGAGTAGGGACTTTGTTTAGTGTCTTAAACATGCAGGTAGGGATATTTAGGAGCTCAGATGAGGAAAATGCTGTTTTAGGTAACTACTGGCTAAGGAGTAGTTAGACCTCTTAATGGTCATATGGTGTGCAAGGAAAGGCATGTAGAATGGAGCTGTTTACTTTAAAAGTCTTTTTCATATTCTGAAGGCTTAAGATATTTTTGAAAATTATTTGTTTAATGTGGTGAGCAATTATTTCTCTAGATATTGTGTGGCTTGTGATGATCAGAAGTTTTCAGGGCAGAAAAAGCTCAGAAATTTACATCTGTGTGGTTGTGATGCTCATAGTTTCTCTGAGAGAGTTCCTTTAAACAAAACCATGAATACAACTACTAAAGAGGGTGAATAGCCTCCAGAGAGCTTCCTTGCACAGAAGAGTTAAAAACCACTGAATAACTTCTATAAACAGTATAAGGGATAACAAAAATCCAGATGGAGCTTATTTAAAATTGTGATAAGCTCATTGACTTACTCGAGGTTATATTTAAACCAAAATTGCTGTAAAAAGTTGTCCTGGGATATGTTTGGAGCTGTTTTTCTTCATTCCCAAAGATGAACCAAAATCTTGAGGGATGGAAGTAAATGTATTTTGGATTACTTAAAGCAGTATTTCAGTTTCCAAATATCTTCCTTAATTTTTAAATCCTATTCATATTTTAAAAATCTAGGGTTTTAAATATGTGATTATTTTGATAGAAACACCAAAAACTTTTTCAAAGAGATTAATTTCAATAGCTTATCTTTCCCTATACCATTTCAGTTCAAGTTGTACTGTGTTTTGTTTTATTTTATTTATTTGTTTTACAAAAAGAGTCTTCTGTCAAAATATCCCCAGCAAGTTTTCCAGCTGACAAACCCAATTACAATTAGTTGCAGCCTTATACAACTCAAGCTGATATTGCTCCTAGCTCTGGAATAGAGGTAATAGGAGTTTTAACTTGTTCTTACTTGGATTACTGCCTTGAACTAGATATAAAGTTCCAAATTTTGCATGTGCTAGGAAAAAGTAATTTTATTTTTATCTTCAGTTACCTGCTTAAGCATGCACTCTCACATTCTCAGAGAAAGTGTTGTCTAAATAACTTAATGTGTTGTTTTAATAACTAATGTGATTGCCAGGATCTGATATATCTTGCAAAAGTAAGTCTTCTCTAATCATGTGAGCACAATTCCCAAGGGCTTGTTCACAAATTGATTTTAGTAAAATAAGGTTTTCATTTTATTTTCAGTTATTATGTACTTGCTCCCCAAAAGAGAGATCTTTGTTGTATGTTAACCATGTTATTCCCTCAGTTTATGCTGTGTTTTTGTCACTTATCTCTCCAGTTTCTGGTATTACAGCTCTCTTCCTTTCCACCTGCATATTGTGTTTTATTCTGGTGCCTGATGTGGTACTTTGTTCTGCTTTTATAACTAGTGCTTAATCAATTTATCTTCTCTAATTCACTTATAATCAGTGTGACAGGCTGTCTTGACACCGATTTGTTTATAAACTTGCAATCTTCTAATTAGCATCACACGGCAAAATGACTCAAAAACGATTTGCACAGTCAAAATATGTAAACTGAGAGTGACCTCTACAGATATATGAGCAGATAATGATGATGATATTTAATTATCTCTTGTATTGGACAAGTCTTCATTAAGGCTTAAGGTCTAGAGCAAACTCAGTTTTATCAGTTCTTGTGCAGGACAAACTAACAGAAGTTCAGCTCCTGGTGCAAGTTGCAGCTGAGAAATGGCTCCAGTGTATCGTGACATTCGCTCCTGCATCAGCAAAAGGTAGATCAAATGGCTGCCAGAATGGTGGATGAACCAGCCCCACACAATGTAAGCTTTATTCTTCCACTTTCATGGATGGTCTTTGTTCTCCAGTGGCAAAAAATCTAGTCACAATCTCTAAGTCTAGATGAAGATGTTCTGGCCGTGGCAGAGCAGTCAGACTTGATGACATTTAAACGTCCCTTCGAAATTATTCCATGATTCTGTGAAGTGTCAAGCATTTTGACAGTTTTTAAAATGGTGACTTTTAAAAGATGGTCAAACCAGCTAATAGTTTCTGGTAATGAAAGTTTGTTAGTGCCCAACAGAAGGGTACTTCTATAAAATTAAGATGAAGAATATCAAAGGAATCTGTATTGTGTCCAGCACTAAAATAAACAAACAAGCAAAGGAATCCCAAAAATCTGCCCTTCCCCTGTCCGTGTTTTCTTCCTTCATTCAAACAAAGTATAACTCAATTTAATTCAAGGAATCCACTTCTTGCTACCCTTTTACCACTGCAAAACCTCTGCTACAACCTGGTCTGGGAGAAGAGGAGTGGGAGGGAAGTAACTGCACAGCCCCCGCAGTACAGGAGGGGTGGAAAGACTGTGCTGGTGTCCTGGTCTCTCCTTAAGGTGGCTGTGAGTTGAGGGAGGGCATCTCAGCTTGGGGTAACAAAATACAAGATCATTGGCCAAAGAATTTGGAGCAGCTTTTAAGCTGTTGTCACTTATTTCACGGTCTCAGGACATCAGACAGGAAAAACAGCAGGGAAAGAAATGATGTGTTACACTATCCATTCATCAAATCTTACCCTTTTCTGTAGTGACAACTTCGTAGAATAATCTAAATATCCAGTAAAGAAATATTTAAATTGGTTTTTGCTACCTCGCTACTTTGGAAACCCTCACAAAATAAACAGTCTAGAACTTGAGGTACACAGCTAAACTAAATACAGGAAACCTTCTCTTGAGCATGTTTATTTTCTTCCTTATGTGTAAAGGTTATTAGTGTTTACAAATTTAATTCCTCATTAAATGTCCCTATTTTCATAGGTGTTATTCCTACTCTCAAGGGATGATAATTTTTAAAATATATACCCAAGATGTTTTGTGAATACATATTTTTCTAAACTATGTTTAACCTACTACTTCAAACAATTCAACTTTGCGTATTATTTTTCTTCGATAGTGTTTATATCTCAGGCCTTCTTGGGTGTGGAACGACAGGGAAACCAAATCCATAATTTCTTTAGGTAATGCTATGTCCATTTTACAGACAGGAAAGTTGAGAAGTTAGAAAATTGTATGTTCAAGATTTAAGAAGAATGAAGAGAAGATAACCTACCTTATTTTCCACTGAGTGTCTTTTCCGTAGTGAGAAACATGGGACTTAATTAACATTGAGAGCAATTATAGCTTAATTTAATAAATAAGGAAGAAGAAGATTATCAATTACCAGGGAAGAAGCCAAATTCTTTTCAGTCATCTTGGCATTCTGGGAAAGGAATGCAAAGCAAAACCAAAAAATAGCTGCAAAGAAGACACGAAGGCAGCTCTGCACCTCTCCTAGGTGAGGTTTTCAAAGACAAAGCCTGATTTGAAGTAATTCCTTCAAGAATTACAATTTTTTTTTTTTTGCATGACATCTACAAAACCAGAGACTGAGATCAGTATCGAAAAAAAAATCAGTATAATATATCATCTGAGCCTCTCAAGTGCTAACCTGTTTATAGATAACAGTTAACTAGGACATGGCATCTGATCAAAGTAGTGCATAGTGAAAATAATTAGACATCTAAAATATATAGATATATTTTCCCTATTAAGCATCTTCTGATTATTTTTGAAGTGCATCTTGGCATTTCCCCAGTTATCCATTTAAGTACTGTCCTGTTCCATCTTTTTTAGAAATCCAGGTCATAAAGGCATGTAAATAGTCACGGAATTTACAATTTATTTCCAGTATAAATAGTATTTGTCTGTGCAATGTTTAATATTGATTTTGTAGCAATGCTGTATAAACAAGTAGCGGTCTAATTGAAAAAAAGTGTGCTTGGGGTGGCATATGTAGATGAGAATGTTCTGATCTTATAACAAGTATTGTTGAAGAATGCAGAAACCTTGGAATTTCAAAACAGTCATATGTACAGCACAATGTATACTTGTGCACTGTAGAGAGTGCAGCTGTTGTGAATGTGTTGCAAAACTGTCCAGTCTCTGATGAATACTGAGCTATTCTCCACCAGTCAGACTGCTTGTTTACAATACTCAATACATCTGGCTGACTTTAATTGCATTAGCTTTGCTGCACCAGAGGTGGCATAACTTTCATGTGAGCTAATTAGATTTGCTCAATTTAAACAGACACATTAATGCAGCTCAGCAAGGCTCAATTAAATCTGTTTTCAAAGCAAAGGCACAATGTGAAGCATTATGGGTAATGCTATGCAAATTGCCATATTGGCAGAGAAGTTGAGTGAGTTGTTTGCAATGCCTATTGGCACAATGTAAGTTTCTCCAGTTAGATTGTGAAGTCTAAAACAGCAAGACATGTTCTACATCCTCTTTCTTGGGGCTCTTCAAAATGGTGCATCTGTCTTTCCAAGCAAGGGAAGTGATTTGTGAGTTTGTTTAGAAAACGGACGTATTAAGATTTCATCCCAACCTTTGTGCCCACTGATTTGTGTTTTATATTCTTTCTCTTACTGAGGCAACAGGAGAACCTAATAATAATACATCTTCATAATGGGATTTCAGAACAATTGTATGTTCCTGGTGTTTCAAACTTATTACACTCACTATCACTCTTACCTTTTGCTAGTGCTCAAGTACAACTATCCATCAATTAATTTTTTTCAGTTATGTACTGTGACCAGAAGTGCTTAGCCTTGCAGGTTTACTTCTGAAGTGAAAGTCGCTAACAGAATGCAACAAGGATTCCATCAGCCTGTCACTAGGACCACTTTTCATTTTGGCTTCCTAGAGATTGTTTCACCTCACAGAATCAGGAAAAGAGAGGACCCTTTATGGGAACTTAGGTGAGATAAGCCTGCTCACATTGATGCTACATTTTCTTCTTCAAAATAAGGCAAATTTACAGCAAAATAAACAGCGTAAAATTCACCATGCACTTTGAAGTTAATTTTTTTTTTTACATAGTTCAATGTCTCCAAGCATTTGTATCTCCTCTAGTTGCAGCTTCATTTATACCCGAATGAATTACATGCATTTTCCCAAAGGGAAGATGAGCTGATTAGGCCATTTGATGACCTTGTTTCCAGCAGAACATTGCTGGAAGATACGGCAATTAAGGGGATCACAGTAAAAGTAACCCTTTTATTTTAATGTAGTAACGCTCCTGGTTGGATGATAAAAGGCACACCATGTGCTTGTTCAAGCCTTCTCAAAGGTGTGTAATGGACTGCTTTAAAGGTTTGTGTTGTTCTGATGGGACTTCTGTGGAGATGATTGTTAAAAGCAGTCTCCAGAACAGGTTCTTCAGGATTTTCTAACAAGTATGAAAACATTTGATCTCTAGGGCTCATGGTGTGGCTGTTGGTGTATAGAGTACACAAGTCCTCACTATTTTATGTGGGGATTTGTCACCTTCTCCACCCTCATTTTATGACCCTTCCTTTTCTTTTCAGGAAAATATCATAGATTTGTTAAGATTTTGTTGACTTCTGCATGACTTCGAAGGGAATTTAAGAGGAGGGGGAGTATCCTCTCCTGGCCAGAGAATAGGGCTCATGAGCTTAAAATCAAACATTCGTGTAAATAAAAGATACAGCTTAGCATCTAAAACCAGAGCAACATTAGAGGTAGCAGCCAATTATTGAATCCCATTGTCTCATATTTTAGGTACTTATACACAGTTATGCCTTATTCCTGGAGCAGTAATCACAGTAAATTTAAAATATGCTGACACCAAGAGGCTCTCAAAAGAGTGAAAATCAGCAGTTTTATTAAACAATATGTAGAAGCTACAGCCATGGTGGTGTCAGACAAACCAATATGAAGCAGATTGCACTATGATTAGCCAAATGCACAGCGCAATTATATTCAACACATCAATTATAAATAGGAAAGAAAATCCATTTGCCATGCACTTTAGCAGATTCTGTGCTCCTAGAGCATACCCAACTTGGCTTTAACTTGAGTTGAATTTTCCACTCATATTCGCAGAACTCTTGTGTTTCATTCTCAAGCTGTAGATTTTGCAGAAATAAATGTTTTAAATGGAAATACAGTATTTTTCACAAGCTTTTGGTCAGAAGCTCCAGAACTCCTTCCCTCAATTTGATCTGTATTCAGAAAACTGACATCTGGCAGAGGCTCTGCTCTACTCTGTCCTCTCTGGCAGCGTTCCAGTAATGCATATCTAGGCTATAATGTTTTCTGAATTTTTGCTGTGTCACCTCCACTTCAGGGCATTTGCCCTAAATGATGAAGTATGTATTGGAAAAACGTAGAATAAACCCTTTATACAACCCAGCCAATACCCTAAAAACTGTGATAGACTCATCTTGCTCTTGATGTTCGTTTTTTTGTTTGTTTTTAAGTCTCTTCTATAAAACAATTTAAATTTACTTCAATTACCATACTATTTTGTGGATTTGAATTAAGCAGTGAAAATTGTTTCAGTTTCTTTTCCCAGTTTGGTGATTTATCTAGTGACTTAGCCTTCTAAACCGACACTAGAATATGGAAGTAACACCATACCGGAACAAAACGCAGGTTTGAAAGAGTCCTTTGGTATTGTAGATTCCAGTGTTCAGACTTGAGATACAATGGCAACTGCTGATGTGTCAATGCCTTGAAAACAGAATGCATTCTCTGAAAGCCTACAACCTAGATTGAGATAATTATGTCATTAAAATTGAATAAAGATGGGAAGGCGCAAGAAACTTGTGAATCAGATGTGCTCATGCCATTTGCACTTAATATCACTCCTGAATATTTTTCTGTTCAATAGTAAAGTTTTAAATAATGTAAATAATTTTAAAATATTCTTTTAGTAATAATACAAGGTTTAAATCATTTCTTCAATTTATTTTCTCCCTTTTTGCTAAAATGTCATGTTTAGAGTCTAAAGAATAGTCCTTCACAAAACTTCGACACACAGCACACAACAGACAAACTTCAGAAGGCGAGTGTGCTTATGTTTTTTACTATACTTATCCTGGAATAATTTCAGGGAGAACACTTGAAATAAAAGGAAGTTTCATTGCATTTTGTATCCTTTATTCCAAACATTTAAACTACATACTTTTTTAACAAAAAATGACCGTTAACTAAAGTATTCCCAGCTAGAACCATTATGATTATAATGTTTATTTATTAATATGATTTATAATGCATAAAAATACTGTTGCAATTATAGAAAAGTCAATTAGTGCAACACCCTAGAGGACACACTCTAAAAGGATAAAATTAAATAATAATGATAATTACTTTCATCCAGAAGGATTCAAAATTAGATTATGAGGGTGACATGGTGTCTCCATGTTTAAAGGCTCAGACTAACTGTGTTTGATGCCAGTGATTACGTGATTGACTTTTCATGTTCCAAGAAACATTTACCACTATAAGCTGAGTTCATGCTCTCTCTCTTTTAAGGGGAAAAAAAGGATGAAAGCATTTGAGATGAAAAACTGTTCAAAACAGATGAGCACTTTTGGGTCAAGGAAACTTTAGAATTTTTGCCTCTCTACCTTTAGATTTTTTTTTTTTTTTTAACTTATGCATTAGAAAGAGGATTATCTAAAAGTTTTGTGTTGTACCAGGTTTCTTTTGTATGACTCTGTGAAAGAAAATGTCCTTGGAATGCTGCTTACCTAACCAAAGATTCAACTTCAATATATTTTTCTTTCACATTGTTAGGAGGGAAATTTCTGTGAAGAACCCCCGTATACTTTCTCTGTTCATTCTCTGTTCTAGAAAATCTTCTGATATCTGCGGATTTTTCCTGGTGTCATATCACTGGTGCTTATTTCAATTGCTCAACAATATTTCTACATAGTATAGAAATGAGTCTTCTGTATAATGATGCCATTTCTTTTTTCATCTAAGATCACAGCACACTGGCCTGCTCTTCTGATATCGACTCTTCATGTTATTGTAAAGAAGGTCAAGAACTTGCTACTCTGCTACTTCCACATGGAAAAGTCTGGTAAAGAGAGGTTTCTCAGTACGAGAGGCAAAGGTACAAATAGATCCAATGACTTGATTAAATAAGTCACAAGGTCCAAGCTGGAAGTACATCACACATCCAAACAGACCTCTCCAGGCAGCTTAAAATTCTGTTTTCAAAATAAGGTGAAATATGTTTCAAGTTCTGCCACTGTTTCTGAGGATGCTTGCCACTTGTGGTGAGAAGGTCAGACAAGATGATCACATCAATCACTTCTGATCTTCAGGTCTATTCATATGCAAACCCTCCAAGTTGCCATGGTCCAAGTGTGGTGTGCCATATTAGAAGTGTCTCGGAGAGAAGCCTTTGTGACAACTAAGGCAGCTTCTCCTTCATCAACTATGAAATGCAGTTGAGATTCTTTTCACATTCTACAGACAATCCTATTTTTTTCGTAATGCTTCATTCAAACACAAATTCAAAACCACTATTGTTTGGGAGAACAATACTAAAAGGATTTGATGGAACAAAAGTCTTCAAAATTAAAATAATTACTTTTAGGAGCTGTATCATTGTGAAGACATTTTAAGAGGTGTGTGTTTTGATGCTATTCCATCACTATTATTGGTATATTGTTTATAGCAGAAAACTCAAAATCTTCAAATGCAAGTATGGCATCATATTTATGCTTGTCACTTTGATACATTTTTTTTTTTCTTTTAAATCCAGAGAAATAAATCAAATAATCTTGTTCCTCTGAAATCAAGGATTCCATTGGTGTTTAATTTTTCTCTACTTTACAAGCCACATTGTTTTATTCTCTATCATATTTGGTTTATTAGAGTGTTACAGAAAAGCAAGCTGACATATTTAAAAAGTGTAAGATGGTATTTTAAATTAAATTTTCACAATGTAACATACGAAATTTTACTGACCAGGTACTTGTGAGGTTGTTGGTCCTGACTATTTTTTTGAGAGGTATAAGCCATCCGGAACTAGAAAATTAAATATTTTGCTTTTTTTTTTGTTTTGAACTGTTGTTGCAGTCAGGACAGTCTAAAGTTTATGCCTAATGGGAAGGTATTTGGATTGGTGACCATGCAACATGAAAATGAAAGAAGCCAGACTGAACTGTAACAAGAATGAAAATATTTATGTATTTATTTATTTATTTATTTATCTATGGCCTGGTTGCACAGCCCTGAGACTAAAATTAAAACCCTGTCTGGCTTCATATGAAATTTTCCTCTGAAAAAGAACTGGAAGCACAAGGGAATAGAGTGTGGACTTTTCCTAAGTAATTTTCTTTCTTATCTCTATGTGTAGATGGCATAGCTGGCACCTTTGGAGAGGTGAGTAAAATACACTTTCTTATGTACTGTGCCTCCCTTTTCAAAGGATTTGTTATGAGGTATTTTGCTTGCAGAAACACGTCTTGAGTTGCTGTGTATTTGCATTGGCCTTTTCCGGAAATACTGCCACAAGCCTGCTCCTAAAATCTGTTGGGATCAATATGACATATGCTACGTATCTCCTCAAGAAGTGTAGAAATTCTGTGAAAGCTAATTTAAGAAACCATGAATATGGGAAATTTTATCTACTACACTGGCTAAAAAAAATATATAAGTTTACATATAGATGTAATATTTTATAAAGTGAAGGTGGTTCAGGAACTCACATATGCTCTGATAGTGCATGTAATTATTGAAAGCAGCTGATTTTGCTAACTGAAAGCACTTAACTGGGTGCAGATGTGCTCCAACTGCATGTACATAAACAAATTCTGTTTGGAGGAGTTTAAACCCAATTACCACAAACAGTTCAATTTTCAAAATTTCACGGAAAAATAGAATCCATCATGGTAGAAAGAAGTATTCCCTAAAGAATCATTGTTGTGATGATTCACATTACTTGCTTTTAGAGACAACAGTTGTCCAAATGCCAGATACAATGAATCTCGAATGTTAAATGCACACTTGGGAGTTCCTAAAGATGTGCTAACAGTTTCAGACAATTTGCAATGTATATGAGTTTATAAAGAAAGACTCCTTTGCACAGGCTCATTCTCTGGTAAATGGATTAAACCAATCATGTACTATGCTTTTGGAGACATTTTTGTTTAATATTAATTATGGTTTTGATATAACATAGCAAATGTCTCCTGGCCTCTATACAACCTAACTATTTTAGAAAGGAGCATAATTTGTAAAGTAATATAGTTCCAGTAAATTGAATGCCATTAAATTATCCCAATCATGTATAGTTTGAAACTGTATAATTTTGCAAACAGTTGCATAAATGTAAGTGTTATCCTAGAAGTTTTACTGTTCATTTTGCAAGCAGAGCTATTACAAACATTTAAAAGAAAAATGTCCACACTTTCAATGTCAGGTGATGTAGACTTTCTGCCGGAGGCTACTTATTCTTGTGAAGGGTTCCACAAATTTTAAAAGGTCCACCCTCAGGAATAAGTTCATAAAGATAAGGACCACCTCCAACAATACCATTCCTTGAATACTTTAAATTGAACATTTCAGATTGCAAAGTGTCAAGCTGCTAAGTAATTTCTCACTTACACTGCAACCTTATAGTGCAAGAGACGTGCCACATTCTCTGAATGCTGCAGATCTTATACCACTCTAAACACCATCAATGAATTGGTTAGGATGTAAGTTTAAAGAAGAACTCTGAGAATTCCCTAGATACTCTGCAAATGAAGAGAGAGATAGCTGAAGTTGCCTAGGCTGAAATGAGTTGAACTCGTCTTGCATATGTTCCATAATGGAGGCCTGTCCACTTGAGGAAAATCTTTTCAAAGCAAAGCTGCTGCATTTTTTTCATATACGTTTAATGAGAAATACCTTAAACCAATGCCTCATCCGATTTTAGAAGGATAAACTCTCTGAATTAGGTTTGTATGTTTGCTACAAATTCAAACGATGGCATTTCAAGTGGTAAATGGCAAGTTATTATCTTAAAAATCATGGGCAGATATCCTTGTGTGGAACAGAATCCAGTTGGACAAACACAAGTTACGTCATTATTAATAACAGTACCAGACAGATAATTTGTGGTGTTGCACTGATATCAGTTCATTATATGTTGCTATTTATAACTATTCTTCTGAGTGAACAGGAAACAATCCCCTGGCACATCTTTTTCCTTTCCAGTTCTGGAGTTATGCTGGCCAAAAATTTCTGAGTCCTCAGTGTTGTGTTGACACATTCAGTGAATCAGCCATGTGTTCTATTGCATGAATAATGCTAAAATTCTGCAACTCTTAGCCTCATGAGTGATCCTTCCTAGCATAAACCTCATAGATTAAACTCATACAGGCGAGGAAAATTTACGTTCCTTGCGTGCCTCTCTGGGTTATATGACTGGGCCTCCATGCCTTTGAAGAACTCTTTGTGCACCCACAAGGAAAACCTACTGTGACAGAAATTGCCCAAAAATCCATAATAAAGCCCTGTTTTCACTGACTTATGACTTTGCCAAGCTTACAGATATGCTCAGTACCTCTCTTGAACTCTTTATTTGCAAAAGTGTATCTATTAGGTATTCTTAGTGTGTAACCTGGCATTTAAACCAATTTTGTTTCCAGCAGCCCTGAGATGAGAAGCTCCAATACTTCAGAACTGGGAAGACTTTATGGACTTTGGAAGACAATTTGCTTCCAAGTCAGGAGGGTTCTTTTTCTCATATTAAAGAAAAAAAAAAAAAAAAAAGTTCCTATTCGGTTAAATTATGAGCCCTTAAAATTAACTTTTCATAACTACAGTGGGTAGTTTTTAGTCTGGCGGTTAATTTTCTGCAGTTTTCTTTGACAGAGAACATGTCTTTTTTCTTTGTGACCTGCACTGACAAGAAGACTGCATCTCCAGGAACGATCGAAGATGCTCCAACTGAGGGCTGCAGAGACAGAATAGAGCATTATTTGAAGTTTCCTTTTGCAGGAGTAGGAGTTCGTAAAATCTGACCAATGAGACCCATTGCTTTGTATAGCAGGGAACAGAGACCATCATTCCTGAGTCTCCAAGATCTCTGACTAACAAAGAGGTGTGGGACCATGGCGCAGCCGTGTGAACGGCTCATCCCTACAGCTCCCACTGACTTTATCAGTGACAGCAGGGACAATATCATATTCCACCATGCCTGATAACACCTAGAGAAGGAAACTGCGGTATCCAAACATGGAATCAGTATTTTTCCAATTGGTAGTGGAAGCTATAATACCCTTTAGCCGATGAGGATCCTCACTGAGGACAGACAGGTGCTACAGAGTTGGCTTGGTGCTGGCATTTGTGTGCTTAAGGCAGGACTAAAAGGAGACTGCTATTTTAGTGGGGGCTATAAGCTTCTCCTGTGGAGATGCTCCATTGTCTCCAAGGTAAGTGTCATTGCTGACAGTTGTGCTTTCTCTAGGAAAAAAACCATAGTCTGTATGCAGATACACACACGCACACACTTGGAGATGTGGTAAACAGAAAAATTACCAGCAGAACCCATAGATGTGTGCATTTTCAGTACCCATATTTATTATCCATAAGCACAAGACCTTTTCCTTTTTTTCCCTCCATAGCCCTCATTCAGTTTACAGTGCAGCATGAACTGTTAATAAATCAGGTCATGCACTACAAGAGGCTTCCATGGGATTCTGTCTCTTCTGCTGCAAAATTTGTGAGCTGGGTGATTTATCAGATGGTGTCACAAAGTTTTCCCTGTTCCTTCATTGCACACCCTTCCTTAGCATTTTGATTTTTGAAAACTTGTAGTTAGCTATGAACTGTAACTGTGGGTAAATAACTACCTCGGCTTTTTCTGAAATCTCTGCTTTCTTGCCAGGTCTTAGTTTAAATTGATCAGTAAGTTAAAAAATGGACAAATGGGACTGTGTGTGCACAGACAGGAGCAGAAACATCTTAGAAAAGGAGGCTAAAATGGTTTCTTGGTTATGATGATTCACCACTACTTTTGTAAAATCAGATTGTACTTTTGCCTTTAAAAGAAATAAAAAGCAGCCCACATTAACTGAAATTACTTATTCCTTTGTTTCTGGCTATCCAAAAGTGATATTTGATGCTCAGAAGAGTTTAGGTCAAGGTTTAAATACTAGGTCAATAAGACCTCTGCTTGTACATAAAGTGTACAAATTTACTCTTAAATTAAGGTCTGCATTTTTGTCTCTATTCCCTTTATTTCAGTTTGCAATCAATAAAATGAAAAGAATAGTATCATCTTTAGCCGCCTTAGAAATATGCGATAAAGAAAATTAAATTACATATAAAGAAAATGAACAAACAAGGTCAAATATCCACTTCTTGCCCCCACAAATATCCAAAAAATATTAAAATAGTCACTTTGTGGAAAAACTGACTTCTCTGGGGACTGAAAAAAAGTTATAATTCCAAACAAACCAATTTTTCATTCTTCTTGTGGCATAAAGAGTAACAAAATTGCTTTGTTTTACTTATAACCAATGTTCTTGAAAGAAAGTCTCTAAAATACACTGGATCTTGGGGTCCTGAGTATGACAGCCCATATTCCAGCTGTTTTGGGAGACCATTCAGGCAGGGACAGCCAGTGCTTGGAATCTAGGAAGTGGGTGGCTTGGAATACGGCCCTGAAACTCTGAAGTATTCTGCTCCATGGCAGGAAGCCTGTAAGAGAGAAGAGTTCAGGTACAGGCTTTTGAGGAGGATCAAGAAGCATTGAAGTTCTTTGGGCTGCACACGTTGTTTCGAACATTCACCTACTGTGTGACACGTCTCCATGTTAGATCAGCTCCTTCCACTTAGGTGGCAGGTTTTGGACTTTGTTTCCTCATCTCTAAAATGCCTTTCCACTCCTTCAAAGCTGATGGCCGGTCTCCTTGGCAAAGGATGTGTGTTGTGTGATCCAGAGCTTTGAGGGTGGGGTTCTGTCAAAGCCACTGGTGGGGAGTATGAGATCCAATAGCAGATAAGCAATCAGTGGGTTTCTATCAGAAAGGTGTCTTCTGGGCTGTTTCATTGAAAGAAATTAGCATATTTCTCTGAAAAATTAAATTTCTAAAATTTAGGGGTTTTTAAAATTTTCCCATGACAACCAGTTTCATCAGAGAATTCCAGCTGAATCTGCCCACATTTTGATATCTAAAGACAGAAGGAGTTTGGCATTATGGAGCTCTGACATAAAACAAAAAATGAGAAAATTTAACAGACCAACAAAATCGACACAAAGCCTGCTAACCCTGCTGTTTCACCGCTGAAGCTGCAAAGTGTCGCTGAGACACATCACCACTCTTGGAGATGGGTGAGGTATTTCTGTGATGACCTCCCACTCTGTGCTGTGCCCAGACCAGGGTTCAAGGCACATACCCCAATCCAAACTATGTTTTAACTCCTGCACTGCTGGTTTGGGGTCATAGCTTTCAAAACCTTTGGTTCCTAGTGTCTGGATCCTGCAAGCCTCAGGAACAAGCTTTATACCCTCACCTTTCCATCCTTGGAATAGGCTAGCCTAAGGCTCATTCTCTGCACAAAGGGATTTGTAATGAACTTTCCTTGCTGCTCTGCTTCTTAGGAGTGAGTGACATTTCTCACCTGTCCTTTATAGCACCCTGTTCTCAGCTTCACTTTTACTTGCCTGTCACTTTGCAAGCTGTGAAGTGACCAACAAGTTCCCTCTTGACCAGTCAAACACCTTTTTTTCTAGGGAAGGCAGTCTGTATGTAGCTGGACATTTGGTCTAAAAAGAATGATAGTTAACATTGAAGAGTAAAATAATTAACATTTAATCAGTTTCTGAGAACTGCATTCAAAAAAATCTTATTGTTAACTCAAGGTGGAGTAGCCATCTCCCTTCTCTGACTGCGTGACCAGCAGCCTTTTGGGGACTCTAAGTAGTCCTCTATCAATCATTTCAAAAAGCAACATCTGGCAGGTAGGATGTAGTGATATGCAAGCAGCCCTTGCCAAATGTTTCCAGCTTCCCAGGAGTGCCCAGAGTGAGTTTGCTTTGAGCCTGTATCCTCTATGACCTCCCTCAATCTCAACTGTAAACCCACAAAAATGAGTGAAGTTAGATACTTCCAAATGAAGCCCAAGTTTGAGGAATGTTGAGAGAGGGCAGGAAACCCTCTCATTACAGTTGGGGCAGGAAGCTGATGGAGGTACTGATAAAATCCAAAGACCTCCATTTAGGCCAGGTTTAAATCCACTGCTGATTAGCCACGAGTAGCTGGTGATTTCAAAGCTGAGTAATCTCAGCAGTTTCCACTGAAAAACAAAGCAATGAAAGGAGGACACTTTCATCCAAGCACACATACAGCATCAGAAATGTCACCAAGAATGAGGGAGACAAAATCCATCACCAACTGTCATCCTCTGTGGCTAGTGCCTTCCTATCTGGAGCTGTTTCCTTTCGCGGAAAAAAAACCAACAAAACCAACATGAAATTCATTAGGAGGCTTTTATTACAGACACCATACACCATTAAAGAAGGTTTCCATTTCATGGCCAACCTTGTTCATTATTACGTTCTGGACAAGACTCCATCCTGTAGCTATTTGCTGAGAAAACCCATTGAAGTGAGTCCTGGGAAGGATTCAGGTGGAAAAACATCGTGATAGAAACAGAACTGATTTATGTCCAGGACATAAAAGGGCTTACGAGAAGACTGGAGAGGGACTTCTCAAGGACAAGTAGTGACAGGACAAGGGGAAATGGACTTAAACAGAAGGAAAGTAGATTTAGATTAGGAATTAGGAGAATACCTTTACTAGGAGATTAGGAAGAAATACTTTTACTAGGTACTAGGAGAAAACTCTTTACTACAAGGGTGGTGAGGCACTGGGACAGGTTGCTCAGAGAGGTTGTGAATTCCCCAGCCCTGGAAATGTTCAAGACCAGGTTGGATGGGCTCTGAGCAATCTGGTCTAGTGGAAGGTTCCTTGCCCCTGTTGGGGTGATTGGAATTAGATGATCTTTAAGGCCCCTTCCAAAGCAAATTATTCTATGATTCTAGCATTCTATATATGTGGATTAAGAACTAAGTATGTGAATTTTGTTCAGACTAAAAGAGTTTGGGGCATTCGCAAAGAGCTGTGGGTATCTCTTAGGTCTCAACAAAAGTCTTAGAAGTTTAAGATCTTAAAAATCATAAAAATTGTCAAGGAAATTAATTCGAGACTGAGGCAGCGCCAAGTAAGCAGTAGATGAGTGGATACTTTCAATAATGGATGTAAGAGCTGTACATCACCACACTCAAACAGCACCATAAAACTGACTCAAAAGAGGAGGCAGAGCTTCTGCAGAAAGCAGCTGTGTATTATCAGGAGAGAGATGCCTGTGTTGACATTCAAGTATACAAAAACAGAGAAAGTGAATTTAACTAAACTGACAGTTTCTAACTTCTGAGTGTTTGAATTTATAATCTACACAAAGATATTTTCACACAGCACTTTTTTTTTTTTTTTTTTTTTAAGTATTATCTATAAACAGCCCAATTCTGCCAGATTTGGAAGAGTACCTAGCAGCAAAGAGGATTTGTATCACTGGTCTCCAGCAGATAATTCATTTTTCCAAAACATTTTGGAGTTGCATGCATTTACATAAAATTTTAGAAACAGATAAACTGATATTTACATTCAACAAGAGGCTTGGAGGAAGTTAGTCATGGAAGCATTCTTCTTTTTGTTGTTTTGAAGAGCTAATATAGTTTTCAACAGCTTTAAAAAATAGGAATTTGAGTATGTTCTTACATGCAGAATAAATGTGAAAAGGGTTTAATTTTTAGCAAAGTGCTCTTCATATAATGAGTATAATGTATACCCCAGCAGTTATTTTATTATACTTACATTTAAAGTTGTAAGTACAATGCTAATGGACAAAAAGTAATTTACAAGTTAATATAGCACAACATTTTTTTTTCAGTACTATTATTGTAGGAGAAAGGGAAATTTCTGTAGGAAAGTAAGGTACCTGAGGCATGACATTCAAATATGGTAAGAAGCAGAAAACAAATTATCCTACTGGAGAAGATGGCAGCACAGAATAATGAGAGCACAGATATCTGTGAGTTCCTTTCTATAAGCAATACTTTGGCTTGAATAAATGTCTTGTACTGTCAAATCTCACTACTGTGAGTGTTTTATATGCCCCATTCTAGTCTATGCAAGTTACTGAGGTTAATGGCCAATACAGTCACTATTCCTTATACAATAAATGACTTTATTTTCATCTTTAGATTCTCTGAGGAGTAACACAAGCACAAAGGGTATTTTCAGCATATATGAAATATAGCTCTATTACAGGACTTAACTAAATTATGAGCTTGGAAGCAGAAAAGCTGCCAGTTTTGTAGGATGATGCCTTCTATATTTTTGAATGAAACAAGGTTGCAGGTTTCTTTCTAAAAGGTTAAACCAAAAATCCACAGCTGCACACCTCAATAAAATACAAGGGTGAAAACCAAATTTAAAGATTTCAGTTGAGAAAACAGGTATCTGCTTAAAGCTGGACATTTCAGGATAAGCAAACTTTGAAAGGAAAAACTCTTTCAAAATCTTCTTAAAGTGACTTTATTCATCCCACCTATTTATATGAAGAAATTTTATGACAACCACAGAAGAAGATAACGACAGGACTTTTGCAGTAACCTTTATTCTAGTAGGTTATTATAGACAGTGTTTCTATATTCATATGCAAATGCCAGCTGAACTGCTTTGCAATTCAGTAACTCCTTGTGGCCTAATTTCTAAACAGAAAACAGGTTACATAACATAACGGCAGGAAATAAAATTTCTCCATGCTTTCCCTTTTATTAATGTGTGTGTCAAATAACTCCCAGGCTCTCCAGTTCATTACTAAATGTTTGAATATTCCTGTGCAATCCTTTTTTTACATCATTCAGTAGCAAACATCATTTACAGTTTCGCATCTAGATCCTATAAAAAAACAACTGCACTCTGTATTCAGACACAAGGAAATTTTGCAGAGTGGTTATTGACACTGCTTCTGTTTAGGTTGCTGTTATTAGAACAGCTAGTGGCAGCAATACAATAGTAAGCAGCACCAACCAAATGCATTTGGTGGATACCAGTGGGTGTCAGGAAGAGGTAGTCAGTATTCTAGCTGTCCCATCTACAATAAAAACTGCATATAAAATTTTCCATAACTGATTTCTTTGAAATCATTCATAGATTTAGTTTTTTGTTTGTTTTGTTTTGTTTTGTTTTGTTTTGTTTTGTAAGTGTGTCTATTGATGTGTATCCCATTCTAACCAAAATAAACATCGCGGGAAGTATTTTCTTCTTGGCCAAATGAGGAGCCACACAGTTTTCTGAACTACACACCTTGTCTTGTAAGAGATAGTAAAATTTGCACTTTGCAGCTTTCTGCTGCAAAGTAATGTGTCTGGCATAATGAAGGAAACATCTGGAAAGACTGAAAACAATGTATTGATCCATTTATCAAGTTTCTGTTTTACTGCCATCATGCCTCTGGAAAAGGCCCTGGTACCAAAAGAAGTAAATAAACAAAAATGACATCTGTGATATAACTTAATACTTTAACAGTAGCTTGAAATTGAGTCAAGCTACATAAGTTTTGTGTATTTTTTTTTTAGTCATAAGCATGTATACATGAATTATTTATTCAGCACCAATTCCTGCAGCATTATCTAAGCTTTGGAAGTTGTTAACCTCCATAACTCTGCAGGGCTCTAGCATGCCAGCAGTCCAGAAGCAATATCCTTTTATGAGAGATCTTGGGGAGAAACAATCCTTCCCCTTGCAGCAGCAGCAGGGTGCAACAAACCCCTCAAGATGCAGCACTTGGCATTCTGTGCCTGTGGAAGTGACTCTGAGCCCCCTGAGCACCAGGGGGACCATAAAGGCAACTACCATAAAAAGATGCTTTTGCCACTGTGGCAAATATTCACAAGCTGGTTGATGAGAAAATTAAAAAAAAAAAATTAGTACTGCATTCATACCGCAAGCTGAAGAACTAATTTTTTTTGGCAACAATATGAATTATGTATTTCAAGAGTATTTAAGAAAGGATAAATATGGATGTTTAGATTAACTTACCCCGTGATGACAGTATTAATATGACACATATCCTTTCGATTAAATGGGTCAAAACTGTCTCATGGCTGTACTTAGTAGTTCTAATTATCATCACAGTTCCAACTACAGTCCCTGAAAATTGTGTAGACTTTTCCATTATTTGTACATAGCAAACATTTCATTTTTCTATTAAACTGTCAATTATCACTTTTCAGTGGGAGACTGGTTATCCCAGGGCCTAGTGAGGCTGTGCTGAATAAAAATGTCCATGAAATGTGGTAACCAGTTGAAATAATGAGATGGAATATAAATAAGAATTTTAAAATTTGATGAAATTATGATACACCTAACCTGTAAAAACAAACAAACAAACAAACAAACAAACAAACAAACAAACAAACAAACAAACATAAACAATCAAAGCAGTCCTGGGTTCTTTCTTGTCCTGTTCAGTCACAACTTTATCCTTATGCTTTAAACAATCCCACCATGTGCAGAAGGCTACCTGACAGTCTTCTGAACAATAGTTTTAAGTGGATAGTAAGAAGTAAATATTATGTTTTCACTCATCACTATTCTCTCAGTGTTGAAGAGTTACTCAGCTAGACCTCGTTAGATAAGAAAAGAATATTGAACATTATGGATAAAAACAGGAGAACTCCTGATCCTAGGATAATTTTAATTGATGCAGATCAGGAAGCTGAAGGCTAGAGAAAACTATTTCTGTGTTCTTTAATTTTGTTTTGTAGCTTCACTGTGGGAATCTATATCTTGAAAATCCTTGAAAGAAATTATGCCAAGTGTGTTTACTTTATTCTTACTATAAAACACATCTAAGAAGTCCTAAAACATATTTATTTAACACCATCTTATTTTTACTACCACTCTGACTGGGAGCCAAAATAGAGTAGGTTTGCTTTCTTTTAATCCTCACTAGATATTTACATAGCCAGCCTATTTCAGAAATTTTTTCACATTGAGTTGTAAGGGAAAACAGCTAGCTTGCCCTGATATTATTTGTGGCACAGAAATGGGAGGAGAGATTGCAGCAAAATCTTTAAACTCTGTGGATGTGTTTATTTAATGGTATTTTTTTCCACAATATATTTCCACATCTTCTCTTTAAATACTGGTTATTTATTGCTTAGTAATGTAGGCATTATGAAGGTAGGAAGGAGAGTGGAAGGAGAGTGTTAACACTGTCCAAGTACTGGATTCCAATTTAATTTACTTTAATAACCTGCTCAGTTATTTGGCTGGTCTTCAGAGGACATAAATTGGTCTCATGCTCTCAGTTGCTTCCTGAAAGTGCCCATCTCTGTGCTGACTACAAAGGGAGCCCTGGGACACCAGCTGCCAACTTTGTTGTCTGAATCTACACGATGCAATTGAGCTCCTCTTGAAGTCAAAGGAAAGACTGATTTAGATTTGCCTGACAATATGTTTGTTTACAAATGCTAACTTGTCCCACAGGTGATATAAAAATTATTGACATAGCTACAATAGCCATGTAATGCTTCCCAAAGGCAATCAGGAATTCTGGAGATTGCAGGTATGCGTGTAACAAAAAGCCAGTAGCTACGATTTTGTTTATTAGTTTTCTGAATAAGAGTAAACTATAAAAGTCATAGAAAAATAAGAACTGAAGGGCCCTCAAGAGCATCACCTAGACTTTCCTTCTGTCAGAGTCGCATTGTGACAGATGCTCTTCATATCATGAACTACTCCTGACAAATTGCCTGATCTGTCCTTAAAAAGGTTCAAAGATGAAGACTCCACAATTTCCCTGGCCAAATGATTCCAGTCGTTCATTATCCATGGTAGTCTTTGAAAGCTTTTTCTGTTTCCTAAATTGAGTCCTTCCTGGTGCAGTTAATGTCCTCTACTACCTGTCATACCTACGATGATATGTAGGGAACATAATATTTATTTTTTGCAATAGCCTTTTGCTTGTTTGACTGATAAAATCACTTTAATGTGATGATTTTCCAGTAAAGGCAGAAGCAAAAGGGTTGGTAAATACCATCAGACATCTCAGTATCATATGGCAACATCTTTCCAAACCTGGGAGTAACAGACTAGCATCTCTGCCCTTCCTTTTATGACTAAAAGACTGGAATGAGTTTTCAGAATGTCTGATGTCCCTTACTATTCTCCTCTGCCTTAGGTTTTGATATGTCTAATTTCTATTGCTATCTGATCTGACTTGGTTTCCATTTTCTTTACACCTAAAATGTCAAGTATTGAGGATACAGACTGGATAAAAAACCCCTTTGTCTGTTGATGTTGTGTACTGGCCCAAAACCAAAATGTTGTAGGAAGAGCTGCTTACATCCCAACCCTGTAAGTGAACTTGATCGTGAAGGCTCTGGATCCCTCAGTTCTACTTGGCTGGCATCCTCCATCCACATAGCCCCAAAAACGAGGAAGAGTGGTAACCCTGCTTGTTTTAGCACAAATCAAGACTGACATATCTATTCATATTTTTAAATCATGACAGCAAGTGAGATAGAGATTTTGAGCTCTGTTTTAGAGGTGAATTTTGAAGCCTGTTTTTCCTCAATACAGATGCTATTTGTACCTTTTAAGACAGAGTTCTTCTTTTACAGAAGTCTTGAGGAAGAAACTGAAACTGCCAAGTTTTTACTTCAAAAGACGTTTCACATTTGGCAGACGTTTGTACCACATTATTTGCAGAAGTTGTACAAGGCAAGGATCTGATTTGGTCATTGTTAATTAGTTTATTAAAAATAGTTCCTATCTTGCAATGATGCTCAGTTCTTGCAGAAAATTAAGGATGTCATGCTTTCAATACTGCATTGAACAATATATTCAGTCAACCAGATTGTTCACATTAAAATCACCGTCTCGGATTGTGATTTTCTTGTAGCTGTAGCAAACTCACCACAGATAGGAACAGTGAAATAGTAAAGGAGAGGAAAGACTCTTAGGCAGCAAGATTTCTTGTATGTTTTAAAAGAATAAGGAATATGGTGTTCATATCAGGTAAAAAAACCCCCAAAATAAGCTGATATAAATAGTTACCTTGTCTCAAGCCAAAAGCCTGCTGCAATCATGGCTTGTATCAGAGCACCTTTAGTTTGTTTCCACAGACAGTGGTATTTTCAGACTCTCCATTGTGGCAGGCCCGATCACTGAAAGCATCAGCTCACTGCAGCCATCTCCTCAAACATCCACCAAAGGTGCAAAGCAGGTTTACACAGACCCTTGCAGAATACTTTTCACAGCCAGAGTGTTCCTTAATCCTGGCACCTGGCACAACCATATTTCTGAAGATGACTCTTCCATGCAGATTTTGAACTATAAAGATCACTGTTTTCAGTTTATCAGCTTGAAGTCAGCCCTAGACATTAACAGGACTATCTAATGCTTGTTTTACATTCAGAGATACATGAATAGATACCCGAGTCACAGTTATTCATCACTACTGAAAGGTGTAGAGATACTTCAGAGAAAATCTTGAATGCAATATTTGAATGGAAATGTTAAAGATGCAATCTTAATTGTAGCACTGCATTTACACACCCAAATGGCAGCAAAGTTGGCATGAATCACAGGGACAAACGTAAATAATGCCACACCAGAGAGGGAGTGTAGGTTGAGAGACTTACAGTAAGTGTTACCTGGAGAGGAAATAAAGCAGCAGAAAGATTTACAGGGCCCTATCTTAATAGCATTTGATACATTCTAGTAAAGCATGGATATTTATGTTCTATGTATAAGGTTTTCCTTGCAATTTCATTTGAATTAAATGTGCTTATATTCAGCCTTTCTAAGGTTCTCACATAGTGCCATTAGTTGGTGTGCATATGCCAGGATTTATCTGCACACTTCATTATTTGAGAACTGACTGTGTTGAGTATTGACTCTAGCCTTGGGTAGGAGCAGCTTTTGGGACCTACAGGGTCGAGATTTGTGAGAGTGCGTGTCCTCTCCTTTACCAGTTGTGCAGCAAAGATGAATTTAACTGTACACTTTGAAATATACAGAGCATTCTTGATGATCTGATCTGTGTGACAAGCCCTTCTGGTTACCTGCTAATTTATGTTGTGAGCCAAGACCTTCAGATAAATAGGATTTTGGTGTAAATAAATAAGAGATTGCTGTCATTGAGCGGTCTTGACTACTTATCTTGCTAAAAGCCACGTTGAATTCATTTCAAGCAATAACCTATTTCCATCCTGGCTTTTATCTTCCCATTGGGCCACCTTTTGTTATAAGTTCTTATTACAAGCCGGCAACGTGTCACATGTGAATGAAAACTGATGAGATCAGGATGAGAATAAGCTGGGTACATCAATTAAAGTTTGATTTTAATAGCACTCTTTTGGTAACTTTTTCAAAAGCACTGTCTTAGCCTTTATTAAAATTGGCAGAGTCTATCAAAAAAGGAGGTTATTCACCTCTTCATGTTCATCACCTGGGCACAATAAAGATGTGTAGGATGGCAGAGACGAACAAATGTAACTGTGCATGTTCAGAGAAACTGTAGAAATTCAGGTTTCCATAAAGTCAACTCAACCAGTTAAAAAAGTTTCCTGATTACACTTCTGAGCACTTCTGAGCGAGCAGTGGAATCTGTCGTTTGAGTACAAATAATGGACTGACCACCAACTAAAGGATAAAGGTTTCTTTTCACAAGACAGGATACACACAGGTTCTTTATTAATTTATTTTCTATTGATTTCTCCAAGCTTTATTAAATTCTCAGATTTATTTTTTTCAAAGATCTTATTTTATTTACATATGAAAATAAAAGGTAAAGAGAATTGACTTTTTAAATTAGGTAGCTGAGAAACATCTGGGTTATTATTTTCTTTTTTTTGGTACATACTTTTTTTGTCTGTGTAAGTTTAAGACTGAGCTTTTATAGGCAGATTTAAGAAATTATGTAGGCAGCTTTTCCTTTTTTTTTTTTTTTTCAAATTAAAGCCTACATTTCTTTGCTGCAATATCCCATATATGAATATTTAAAATTTTATAATAGTAAGGCTTCCTATCTTTCTATTTCTGGTGTGATATTAAAGTCACAATGACTGAAAAGTGAACAGATTTTACAGTAGTGGAAGACAAAAAAGTAGATAAATAAAAGACAATAATAAGATTGTGTCTATTATACTGCAAATCATATTTTTAGTTATAAATAAGCAATATGTCACTGAAAATAGACATAGTCCCCACATGTTCATTATAAACTTGCTAGCAGTTCTCCCGTAACCAAAACCACATGTCTAATCTCTAGATATCTCTGATCTTTGGCACTTCTAGACCCTTTTCCAATATTCATGTAAAATAACAATATTACTGCTTATCTTAATAAATTTGAATTATGAAATAAAAAAATAGAACTAGAGCTGAGCCTTTAAACTAAAGCCTTCAGACACTTCAAGTTCTGAAATGATCACGTTGTCAAAATGGTAGTGATGCAAGGCTTAAAATATTCAAAGTAAATTAATTAATCTCTTTAAAAAGCTTACTTGAAGACTCAAATAAAGTGATGAACATATTCCAGATGTTTCATTTAGGAATGTCCTGTTATCTACCCCACAGCTTCTCAGTCACAGAGCTGTGTTTCTGATGATAAATCCAGTTGGAGTTTTGTTGGTTTGGTTTTGGATTGTGCTAAATACGTTAAAATAAAATCTTTGTTTCTTGCTAATTTAGAAAATTATGTTCTCTGCAGGAAAATATTCAAATAGGATTCCCAGCAGTTTGATTTGAAACAGATTCCTCATGTGCAACGTCTTAATATTTTTTGTTTGTTGTTAATAAAGTAAGATTAAGATTAAATGATTACAATTTGAATAGAAGCACACATTTTTCATGTCAACCATTTGCCATTTGATTGACAGACCTACCATAAAAATGTCAGATTTAATGATGACTTAGTTTAAAACCACACATTTTCACAGTAATGTATTGTCTATATTAGCAAATAATTTAAATGCAAATGCATCAACCAATAAGACTGTACACTTTCATTTTAAAAAGTGATAAGAAACGTCTTATGGTAACTACTAAATTAATAAAAGTATTAAAAGAGGAGGAATTTTATGATATACTTACCTCTCTTCTATACATCAAAGATATATAAAATATGTTGCATACACATGTTGATTATTCTCTCTACTCAGGCTACCATGAAACAATATGCAAGGATTTATAGGTTATCATAAGGAGGATAAATATCACCATCAACTAAAAAAAACCGAAAGCCCTATGAAGAGTAGAAAAGGCTGGAAATTTAAGTAAAAATACTTGCTAAACTAACAAAAAACCAACCAACCAAACAAAAATAATGTGTAACGAAGGTGATGTTATTTTCACATTTTTTAAAAAATATCTTTTCAATTGCGTGTCTTAATTCAGTCACAAATTATTTGATGACATTTTCCCATTGATGTGAAAACACATATGCTTGCTGGAATCCCGTTAGTTTTTTCAAAGGAGTTACTCAGAACAAAAAAGGAGGTAGACTCAAAATATTCACCCTTTCTTGGCATTAGAGGTGTAAAAAGTTTTAATGTTAGTGTGGAAATTATTCATAAGTTAGCACTGTGTCATGCTTTGATTATGTTGAAACAAAATGCTTTGCTCCAAAACCAATCACCTTTTTAAACCATACAGATTTATGGATTTTTGAAAATGAAATAAAAATCACTTAGAATAAGAAATACAACTGAGCTTTGTTTTATTTAGCTGTACAGGGTGTGCCTTCCCAAATAGTCAAGTATTTTTTTGCTGTCTACACCCTGTTCTTTGTTTCTAAGTCACATTTTGTTGAACATTTGAGGAACCAAGACAAACAACGAGAATCTCTCAGCGCAGTGCACAGTCCCCCACACACAAACTCACTGCACAACATTTTTTTCCAGTTCAGCCACAGCAAAGCATAACTTTCTTGTCAGCATGTTGAAGAGTTCCTGCAGAGGGAGAGGCTTCTGTGCTGAGCTATTGGCATCGAACACAGGATGGTACCAAAACCTGCTCACATGTATTTTCCCACCGCTGGGAAACTCCTATTTGATCTTTACAGGCTTTTTTTCCCACATTCCTCAAACATGTCCAGCGTGCCTTAGCTCATTCATGCTAGTTTGACAGTAGGAAGAAAACATTTGTTTTTCTTTATTACACTGCAGATCAGCTTCAAATGAGCTCATAGGCATTCTTAGCATTATTTGTGAGCTTAGTGAGATAATGGTTTTAAAATCTTCAACAAACCAGTATCCAGAAGATAATACACTTCATAAAACCACTGACTTCATTTTACCACAGTTTAAATCCCTCTGGCATTTAGAGAAATTGGTGTCATTTTTTTCCAATAAAATAACATTTGTAAGGTGTTAAAAGTTCATTTTAAAGTACTGTTGATGTAGTTCACAGGAATTTGCCTTAATAGCTTTTGTAATCCCTGGGTGAAAAAGCAGACCATTTGCTTTAGCAGATTATCTGTTTGGTTGGGTTTTTTTACAAATAGAAAGCTGTGGAAGGGATTTAGTTTACTGACAAAGCAAAAAAGTAAAGTAATTTCATTAACTATGTTAATTTGGATTTCCCTAGGAAAAAAAACCCCAAACTATAGTTTGTTACATTTTCAATTACAATTAATCTATTTTTGAAATTCTAATTAAACGCCTGAGTGGCAAAAATATTGTGTGGTTTTGTGGTTTTTTTTTAAAGAGTTAAAGAGAGAAATGTAATACAAGTTTTATGTTTTCCAAATGGGAAGTTACTTAGCAGATTCTATCTCAGAATTACATTCCTGATACTGGACTTGAAATATAGCATTTATTGCTTTCTTTTGAGAACATAATGTTTTTACCATAAAGTTTTACTTTCAGGGTCCTTTCTGGGAGAGATGAAAAAATGTGGGAAAAACAATCTACTTAGACATTGTAGGTTAATGTACTCACAGCGCATCAAAACCAAGTAAACTCCCTACCCTCCAGATTAGAGCTTGGCCTTTTGAACTTTTACAGGCTTTCTGCAAATTGCCAGCTGTAAGTGATGCTTCATGAGAAAATCTCTCATTCAGGAAACCAGGATCAGGGATGTAGGGAATGCAAAATACCTGCTTTGAAGGAAAAGGCATTAGGAAATTGTCTCAGTACATGTAAGTTCCGTGATAGTACTGTTAATAATGTTGCTTCTATGAAATAAAACGTGATTCTTTCACCTCAATCTGTTGTTAAGGAAGATTTTTGGCAGAGAAGTTAGATGCACAGCAGATAATTACACACCATAACCAGAATTTAAATAATTTCCACTCTAAGACATGGGGAATTGCAAAGAGAAAGGATTGTTCACGCTTACAAGTCATTTGCACATAATTTTTGAAGCGAGATTTCTATAAGAGAAGACCAACGCATAAAAAGTTGAATAAGGGTGGAAGAAAAACAGGCCTGATCCATACATGTCAAGCTAGAACTGCCTGATCTCACAAGCACACACCCTTAGGAGTTTTGGTATATACAGTAATGTCGGCCTTTGCATGAGACAAAATACTGATTCATAATTCTGTAATAAAATATTTTCTAGTCTTGAGAACTACAGAAAATGCAAAATAAGTACATCCATTAAAACACGTATTGCCATCATATCTCACAAATTAAAAAAAAAAAAAAAAAAAGAAGTGTATTTTAAACATTGAATCTCTGGAGGAGAGTTAATATAGCCATGGCTTCTTTTCAGACAGATAAATCAGTGAGCATGGCTTCTTTATGAGATTGATTCCAGAAATTTAAAAGTTTCATTGACATGTTCAAATTGATACATTATGCATTACTCCTTCCCTCATCAGCCTGCTGCTGAGCCACGACAGAGTCGCTTTGCATCTCTGAATTTCCATGTCACCTTTCACTCTGACTGATTTTAAGACACTGAGCTCCTGAGCTTGGAGGAGTCAGTAGATGCCTTCGTCATGCCCAGAACTATGGACTTGCAGTATCTCCCAGGTTCTCTGGTACTATTATACTACAATTTATGATAACAAAGGTTCATTTATTGAGGTGTCTTAGCAATTCTTCGTAACAAAAGAAGCAAAGATGGCCATCTCCGACATAAAAATATATTCTTATATTTCTTGTGACCATAGCATACTTTATAGCCATCTAATGAACATTAAGTCTGCATCTTGGGCTTTTGAAAGTTCCCATGGGCAAACAGAGGGAAATGAGTGTTTGCTTTCTTGGCTCAACAATGTTTGGTAACCTACTTCTTTGCACATCCTTTAAGACAACACAGCCACATCCTTGTGGATACCAAAAGAAGAAGAAATCTTTTTTGAATGTAGTTTAAGTATATTTTACCTATGTCACATTGTGTCCTCCCATGACAGAGCCAAAACTTTCACACCAGAGTCAAAATCCATCACATTCTGACGATGTAGCATTGAAAGGAATGTGCAAACTGGGCATTTTCAAAAGCACAAGATGGGCAGCTCTCCATCTTCCATTAAGGGAACACAGAAGGATATTTTATAGATTTCACTGAGTTGAACCAGGCTCTGCACACATTTCTGTCCCTGTACAAAGCAGCATCAAATGACTCCCATACTCCCCTGCCTCTTTCCCTTGCCTCTAGGGAAATCCCACCGGCACTACCGGTGCAATCATGATCAGACTTTGGGTGTATGATTTTCTTCAAGGGTTATGAAGTCACTTGCCAGTATCGCTGCATCTCTGGCCAGCTTTACTGCCCACAACATCTGAGAAACTTTGGAACGTGTTCTGTTCAGGGAGATGTATTCAGGAAGATCAGCAATACCAACAGTACTGCTCAGGCAGAGCAATTCTGGGGAAGGATTTTTGTTTGTGTATAGCACAAGTTCTAAATCTGAGACAGGATGACAGGGTATACGTGCATTCTTGGAGTATGGCTTCTGTTAATCATGTGGGAAATGACACATTTTTTAAATGCTAGAGTTTACTTCCCAAGAGAACAATTGTAGCATTCCTGTATTCCCACAGGCTTTCCTGCTCAGAATGTAAACCAATTTCTGTTTGCAATTTTTATTCATATTTTAATTGATCTCATGAATTCCAATTTGCAAAAGAATGCATGCCAGTCTGTATTTGGCAGAATAAAAGTTTTATTTCAGTCCTTTGAGGGTGGTCACAGAAATCAATGTTACAATTGCAGTCTGTAAGATGTGTAAATTTAACTTTCTAAAAATTGTTTTTGCCACCTTTGTGCAGTGAATGAGCAAGAAACCAGAAGAGAGTTTAAGGCTACCTAGGTGTACAAGGAAAAGCCTGTATAAAAAAAGGGAAATGGTAGGTAACTTAGTCAACTGACAGGATTGATTCCTGTAATGAGGATAAAGGTCCAGTATGCAATAGTACCATTGATCCTAGGGATTTAGGATTAGTCTGTAAACATATAAATATAAACATATATTTTTTTTTAATCTTCTGAGTTAATGCATTGATTTTATATTGGTTATTTCTGTTATCCTCACAGATTTTCCTTAAGAATCCATTTGTTGATTCAGTACCTTGCTCAGTCAGAAGGAAGGAAATATTAAGAAAGTGAAGTCAACTTGATAATAACTATTCACTGCTCTCTGGGAATACAGGATCTGCCAAACTTTGCTTTTTTCCAATTTTGCAGATCACTTTGCCAGTTTTTTTTTGTTTATGTTGTACACAGGCACCACTTTATTGCAGCTCACAAAAACAATCCAGTGCCCCTTGATGCAAGCTGAGGTACAGATCTTAAGTGCATTTTCTTTAGTGCTTCATCGGCATTTGTTCTTGTCACCCAGTGGAATAATATGACAGAAACAAATGACAGTGTGCTTCCTGCTTGCTAAATACAAAATGGTCTGCACACAGCTAAGAGAACTTTTGCTTGTTTTGTTTTTGAAAGTACTTTGTGGAAAATCAAATGCTAGTGAGAGACAGCACTCCTTTAACTATTTTTTCATTTAATGTAGATGTGACAGACCTCCTGGGAAAAGGAAATCAATCTTTCTATTTCTTTGTTTTGTTTTTTTTTTTTAAACATATTTATGAATTTTTAGCCTTTTCATGCAACAAAAAGTGACAGATACAAATAGAATCCATATAATGTGAAATAGATAACTCCATATCATTGATATACAAAAGTAAGGAGCAGTGCCATAAAAAATAATCCCCAGAAATATGAAAGAAGGAAGACTGTATTGTGGAAAACAAGAAATGCAGCAGTGATTAACATCATAATTGTATTCACTGTGTAGGTTGCATTTTACCAGTAAAAATTTGAAATAGAGCAAGCTAATATTTCTAATTTACATTTAAATACTTTCTAGAAAACAAACAGTCATGCAATTAATACCCGAGGGAATACATCATCATAAATACTCTACTCAGATAATACCAGAGTACTTATAATACAGAAGCTACATATTTTTATTAAATGCTTTCAAAAGAATAGCAAAACCCTATATATTTAATAATCCTTTATCTCTTTGCTTCCTAAAATTCCTAGTTTCTTTTCAGCAAATTTTTATGGAATTTAATTAGGAATTAAATCAATGAGGTTCAAGGGCAACCAAACATGATTATTGTAGCCCAGGAAAGTGGCAAACACGCAAGGTAAAAATAAATTTCATTTAAAGATCATTTAAAATGCAGTGGAGACTACTAATCTTTTGAGTGGAAATATGAAATTTCCCTTGGAAGCTCTGTTCCTGATATGCATTTCTGATAGATTGTTTTTCACGTATAAAAAGTTTACATTTTGCATTACAGCCCTGTGAAAACATAGTTTGAAGAATGGATGATACTGTATGAATTTGAAACCCAGAAGCAATTTTTTCACTGCTGAAAAATTATTCATACCTCCAAAAAATACTACAGAAGTCCCTTATGGAGACTTCCTAGATGTTAATTTGTTAATATGAAAAAATTAAGCCTACTCATTATGTGCCATGTATCCTGACATAATCATAATGAACACTGGAAGTCAGGCTGTGATGGAAAATGTTAAGTACATGTAGCTAGAACATTAGGAAATTGTTTACTTTGGGAAAGCAACTGGATTCTGGGCTAGGCTTTGTTTTGTTTTTTTGACAGAAAGCCTCAGGCAGCTGACAGACCAAAACAAAATAGTAACTGTGATCACTACCTTCAACCAAACTTCTCCCCAGTGAGATGTTTCACAGCATGGAGAGGCTATCTGTTTTCATAACTGCTTGCTAGCATTTGGGAGACAGAAGAGAGGGACATAATGCCTTCTAGATTTTCTTGCTGCCAGAAGATTTTGTAAAATGTTCCCATTCCCCTCACAGAGATGGAGAAGGAAAAGTGGCCATTCTCTTTTTTTCTCAGTATGAGTTGTCAGAATGACCTGTGCTATTCTTACCAGGTCCCCGTGCATGTGTTCACAAAGAGCAGTGCCCTCATGTCAGCAGTTTTGTAATCCCACAGAGCAGAATCATAGAATGTAGAATGGTTTGGGCTGGACAGGACATTAAAATCTTCTAGATACAACACCCCCTGTCATGGGCAGGGATACCCTCCACTAGTCTGAGTTGCTCAGAGCCTTATCCAAGCTGGCCTGAAAAACATCCAGGGATGGGGCATCCACCACTTCTCTGGGCAACCTGTTCCTGTGCCTTACCATCCTCACAGCAAAAAAACTTCTTAATATCTAATCTAAACCCACTGTTTTTCAGTTTGAAGCAATTTCTCTTTGTCCTGTCTCCACAGGCTCTTGTAAAAAGTTTCTTTCCGTTTCTCTTGTAGGCACCCTTCTGATACTGGGACACATGGAATGCTGTTACAAAAGTCTCCCTGGAGACTTCTCCTGACTGAACAGCCCCAACTCTCATCTAGAAAGCATCTCCTATTGTGGTCATTCCTGCAAAGTGTTAACACATTAATGCCAAGGCAAGACAGCACAAAACTATTTTACACTGCTAATAAAATGTTCATATTGTTTCTAATTCACTTTTTATACAATGAGCAAATCAATTATATTATATTTACATCCTGGTCTGGATGTTCATGATCCCTCAGAATACTCCCATTCTTTCTCTTGCTATATCTGAACATAGGAGGGCTCTTTCGGATAATTTAGAGAAAAAACATAGCCTTTTAATCACAGAAATGTAGACTCATTCTCAGAATTTTGTAAATTCTGGTTGCATAACTACTCATTTACTAGTTGCATAGCAGTAATTTACACATAATTGTCTTACATAAAATGAGACTTTCTACAGAAAGCATGCAATAGTTCTGGAGAAAATGAGAACTTGTCAATTTATTCCAGTCACATCATCTGGAAATTTATCTGTAAATATGTCTCAAACCAGGATCCCCTGTTCTCAAGATGTTTCATTCTTTCACTGATTTTTTCTAACCTGAGCAGAGAACTCTACCCGGATTTGACTTTAATGGACAATAAGCTGATGTAGAGAGAAACTAGGCATAATTAAACTCTGCATTTTTAACAGTTTCCCCCTTCATATCTTCACTTCCAAACCATTCTTTTTCATGTGTTGATTTTCCATTCCATTGCTGTCTGGCTGAAATTTGAACATTATCTAAGATAAGAGTGAAAGCTTTTTCTTGTGATAGTTCCATGAATCCAAACACTGACTCATTCCTTCTGTATATCAAAGTCTGAAATAGATCAAATAAAGCCAGTCTGAGAATTATTTCACTCTCTCTTTCCTCCTCTCTTGGAGACATTGATGTATGTCTCTTGGGGAAAAAAAAGTGTCCTGCTCTCCCATCCATGGTGCTGACACATTGGTCTTGTCACTGCACAGTGACTGATAATAGTTGAAATCACTTTCAGATATACTCATGATCAAATATGGTCTAAATTGAACTTGAAACATCATTCATGTTATAATTGCTAGGGGGAAATGGTCTTCATGATTTCTGTTGTTACTGTTATGTTGGGTTTTTAGTGTCCCTGTCTGAACCGTGCAATGAAGCAGTGAGACTATGCTAGTGACAGCCATGTGAGAAAACTCATGTCTAATTCAGACGTACCTATTTTTGAGATGCAGAGATTTATTTATGCATCTATAGATAGTTGTATCTATGGGTATAGCTAAAAAAATTGCATTTCAGATTGTTTATCTAATCTCTAACAAAATGATCCACAATTTGATCCTTCACGGGGTCCCAGGTTTGTTTTCTGAGTAAGCCCTACCAAGCTCAGGATTTGCTTTTTTTTGTGTGTGTCTTTGGTAATTTTAGCCTTGCTGGTGTGCTGATTACCATGTTTACAGGCTTCAGTAAAGCATTAGGATAGGTGTAACCAATAGAGCACAGGCCAAAACAAGACCCCTTTAGGAAGGCTGGAGGTCAGAAGAGGTGTATCGTCTTACAGACTGTTATGATCTCAAGATCAATCTCAAGACAGCTCCTGGCAAGCAATATTTTCAAGATACTATCAGCATTAAAGGTAAACATTTAAACAGCAATGGAAGTGCCAAAGCCTGAACAGACATGGGACTGATTAGAAGTGCCCCTTAGTCAGTCTTAGTACTGATGTCAGAGAATAAGGATGCCTTTGTGTTTGAAAAAGTGGACAAAGACAGAAAGTTGAGGCTCAACTCATTCCAGGCATGTCTCACTTCCAAACATGATTTAATGGGGCTTTTCTAACAGTAGCAGAAATGTAACTGTACTGTCTCTATCTTGAAATTGGAACTGGCTATCAAGAGAACTGGAAGGCCTCTCTTTCAACAGCTGGCTTGAAGTGTTTGGTTTATTCAGAAGAGCACAAGAAAGGCTGAAAAAATGACCTCTATCTCTGAATAGCTTCTGTGCTGAACCGCAAAGTGAGGAAAAATAGCTTTAATGAATATGTTATACTGGTACAAGTGCCCCTGAGCACTGGGGTGAGCTAGATTCAGGCTGGAAATACTCTAATCTCTAATTGCACTGAGGTTGTGGAACTATTTTTCAGAAGAAGGAGCAGTAAAAAGTTTCACTAATTCTTAGATAATTTATGAAAAGTATAGAATATAATTCTTCACTGTGACAAAGAACAGGATTTACAAACTTTTCGATTCCTGTACCTGTGGTCCAGGCAGAGCAACACAGCGAAGAAAACTGATCAAAGGAAGTGATTGTCCTGCTCCACTCTGCACTGGTGAGGTTTCACCTCAAGAACTCTGTGAAGTTTTTGGTGCCAAAATATAAGAAAGATATAAAAATATTAGAGTGTCCAAAGGAGGTGAAGGGTGTGGAGGGGAAGCCATATGAGGAGTGGCTCAGGTCACTTGATCTGTTCAGTCTGGAGGAGAGGAGACTGAAGGGAGACCTCCTTCCAGTCTACAACTTCCTCATGGGGGGAAGAGGAGGGGCAGGCACTGGTGGTCTGTGACAGGACCCAGGAAATGTCATGAAGCTGTGTCAGGGGAAATTTACCTTAGAGATCAGGAGAAGGTTCTTTGCCCAGAGGGGGCTTGGGGACTGGAACAGCCTCCCTAGAGAAACAATCCCAGCACCAAACTTGGCAGAGCTCAAGAAGCATTTGGACAATGCTCTCAGGCACATGGAGTGACTCTTGGGGTTGTTCCTGTGCAGGGTCAGGAGCTGAACTTTGATGATCCTTGTGGCTCCCTTCCAACTCAGGATATTCTATGAGTTTTTGATTTTATGAGCCTGTGAGTAAGACTTTGTCGTCACCTGCTATGATATTGCTGTTTCAGAACAATCAAAATGCTTCTATTTCTAGCACTCTTAACCTGACATATTTTATACATACGAAACTGTGTTTAAAATAAAATAGCATATGCAGAGCGAAGATCAGCTGTTATTCCAATTGTTTATGAGATGAAGAGGTAACTGTAGTCTTGGAGATAAGGTTATCCAGGAGGTGCAGGAGCCATGAAGTTTAAAATTAAAAATAACATGCCATTGAAGTGTGATGAAGTTATAACAGCTTTATGGCCATTTCTCCAGTAGGCTGCCTTTGCTTTACAGGCCTTGGTGTGCCATTAAATTCACTGCGAAAAGCAAGTTGGGAAAGAGCAGAGAAATTTCATGTCAATAAATATATGGGGAATTAAAATCGTTCCTTGTGAGGGAGTCAAAGGATTTGGTTAATAACAATATTAATCATTTTCTAATTCTCCTTCTTCTTTCCCAGGGAGTGCATGGATGTGGTCTTATTTTGATGAAACATTTGCTGGCAGTAGAAAAATTAAAGAAAGCAGATTAGCATTATGTACTGCAAACACTATGTTTTTCAGTGCTTTTATACCTTAAAAATATCAGTGAGGAAAAAACAAATCAATCTGAATTCCCAGGGAGTATGGTAATGCCCAGATTCAGGAGAATCGTTAAGTCAAAGCTTTTCTATTAACTCTGACATACAAAATTAAATTTTGCCCATACGAAAGCCACTATATTTCTTGCTGTTGAGACATACCAGTATTTCTAATATACATACAGAAAGACTCAAGAAAACAAGAAGAAACAGTCTCAGTCCATCACAAGGTGACTAGAGGATAAGTTGCTTCTGGGCATTAATAGAAGTTGAAACCCAGACCCTTAACAACCCCAAGCCTATGAATATGTTCTGGGGTCCCGGTTTGTTACTGCCTCTGAGAGAAGATTTGCCCTGGGACCTTAGAATGGCTGACAATTTTTCAGCTTGACTTTAATATTATTTTAAATCTGTGAAATAATTAATTCTAAGAAATTCTTCATGGTTTGTTTTTCCTGTATGGGATTTTACTAGACAGGTTTAGTGAAGCTTACCAAGCTTTAGTTTTAAAGAAGAAAATGGCAGTCTGCAAGCAAGGCTTTGCTGTGTATCACAAATATGTTTCACTGGCACTTGACAAATGAGGGTATAACTGAAGGAGGCTTGAGAAAAGGAGATTTTTGAAGACACATAGCTAATTGATAATCCAATTTGCTCATGCTCAAGAGAGATTTTCATCAGCTAGTCACTTTTTGCACAAAGCTTGTCATACGTTTAAGCAAAAGATTCCCCCAAAAGATAACTCATTTATCTTATTTTATATTACTTTATTGATTTTATGCTATACCATATCAAGTGTTATGATTACAATTTGAAAAACATCCTATCTCTGTGGCTTGAAAAAAGAATTCTTGAATGTCCTCCAAAAACAAGATAAAGTACATTGTTGAAATTATATCTGTTGAAAAAGATTTCTGAAGGCAAGAGATTATCCAAGTTAGCAAGTAATTTAGCAAATTAGTGTAGAGTTACAGTAAATATCCAGATTAAATTAGTGTAGAATTCTGTATTATAACTGGGGTGAAAAAACTTCTTATATCCTCATAGTTTTGACCCTTTGAATGATAACCTACTGTTGTGAGAATACAGTTAAGACAATGTCGTGTCTTTGTGGGGTATCTGTGCTAAAAAGGGAGAACAGAGGTTCATGTTAGTGTTGCGCATGTGTTATTAGTTTCTACATTTCTCTGAATGACAAGCTGTGTCTAACAGATCCACAAGCTGATATTTCACTGTGTAAAAACCAGGATGCAGCACTTATCCCCTGTTCTGTGATAGCTTTTGGCAACAGTCCTTTTTTTTTTT
>VZRN01006818.1:5008046-5020288 GCA_013397935.1 Dasyornis broadbenti
TTTTTTTCCAGAGGTGAACACAGGTGAAAATGGATAGGGGCATCACATGGATGAAGTCATTTGTGACACCTGAGTGAAGTAGCTGCAGGTTGTGAAATCATCTCTTGTACTGAAGAGCGAGAGAGGGGACAAATTCTTACTGAGAGACAGACAATGTCTCCCCGTTTGTCAGGAAGGTTGTTAAACAGTATTGATTAAAGGTACTTTTGGATCTCTCAAATATGAAAAATTGTCATATAATCTATTAACCTTAATTTGGTCAAACTGGGCTTAATAAACAAACCTCTTTTAATATTTCTTCATAACACAGTTGTTTCAGTGCTCTGATCACTTTGATAAACTCCTTTAGAATGCGTTCAAATCTACCGGTACATCAGGACACAGCAAAGTTTTACCAGTGTCTTGTAGAATGATCATTCCCACCTCTGACCTTAAAATTATTTCACCTATTCCATCCTTGAATTCCATGAGATTTTGTCAAAGCTGTTTCATATTGATGGTTCATAGCTTTTATATGATCAGTCAAAACAGATAGGTCTCGTTCCCCTCCTTTATTTCTAGCTATTTAAATGTTACTTCAGACCAGAAGTGCTTGGACTATGAGATTCGTGCACTTTATCCCATCAATTTTCTACCATTCAGTAGGAAAAGGACATCCCACCCTTCCTGTACAACATTTTGGTCATCGTGCCACTGTCTAGGACACCCAAATCAAAAAACCACACAAACTTGTACTTGTTCGTATCCTGATGTCACTAATGAATGTATGAAATAGGAACAATCTCAGAACCAACTTCTGAGAGATATTATTCCTGTTAATATGCCTTTGGCATAACCCATGATAACCCTCTTAGACAGTGTCTCATACAATTCCTAGTTCTTTTATCAATCCCTTTACTTTCCGTGCTAAATAATAATATCATATGGAAAATCACAGCAAAAGATTTTCTTAAATTGATACAGATGAAGCTCATTGAATTAATTCTGTCTAAGAAATTAGTCATTTTAGCAGAAAAGACATCAGATTAATGAAACACCATTTACCTTTGATGATCAACATTTCAATTTATCTCCCTTTACCACTTCCCAATTACCTCCATCCTTGATTGTTCTTTGTTTCAAAAATGTGTTCTCAGTATTAAGATCAGCTTAATAGACCAATTTTTGTTTATATCGCTATTTTTTTACCTTTTCAGTACTATCGTTTTTCTATTTTCCAGTCGTAAGGTACTATTCTCCCAAAATATAAATAAATTTAAAATTTTGTATACTACAATACTTTGTACATTTAAAAGATAGAATAGAAGGCAGAGTGCTAAGAGTTTTCTAAGCTTGTATTTTGCTAACTTCTAAAAGGCACATTTACAGAGCGGGGTCTGCTCCGAAATCTATATCAACATGCGAGGAGTTTAGTGTAAGATCTATCTTGCTTTCTGTTACTTGAAACATAATAACTCAAGCTAAATTTAGTTATGATTAATTCCACATCATCACTGTAATAATCCTGGAAGGATATTAGGCTAAGGTACCACTGGTGGAAGTCTTGCAATGAGCTGTAATCACTTCCTTTTAGTTCATTTCTTTATGTGCTGAACTAAAAATATTTTTCTAAAGACATTGCTCTTACTGACTAAAGTACCAGAATTAGAAAAGTTTTCCATAAAAAATTTTGCATTTTCAAAAAGACATTGTAAGGTTTTATTCACACCAAGCAAAATTTGTGCTTAAGAGAGGTTGGTGTTTGCATTTTTTAAATAAAAGATGATAGATACAATAAAAATTAGTTTTGTTTGCATTTGGTTGGTTGGTTTGGTTTTAATTACAGACTGTGTTGTTTTTTGATTAGCCAGTAACAATTTAGGAGTTTGAGAAAAAATTATGCCCCAGTAAAAGCAATTGAAGAAAATTTATAACATAAACTTTTTTATTTTTGGCACAGAAAAATCCTGAGAAGATCAATAAGTATTGCAGGAGGGTTTTGCTTCATTATAAGATTGATCCTTCCAGTACAAAGAAACCATTTCTTTAATCATTGTTGCTGTTCTGGTAGGTATATTAAAATTAATCTTTTACTCCCCATTTCTGTTGTAGAAAAACAGAATCTTTCAAGGAGAGAGAAACAGAACTTTATCCCTCTTTATTATTAGTTATCGCTCGCAGCAAACATTGGAAAACACAAAATTTGCAATATGCTGGCTAATTGTCCCTTAGTGGGAACACATAGCTAACTATATCAACTAAAATATTAACTTCACATTAAGTGACCATCTATATTGCATTGAAAAATTTGTCAGTTTCCATGTCTGAGAAGAGGCAAAGAACAAATCACACCTACTGAGTTTAAAAGGAGACTGCAGAGTTTTGTAAATGTGATGCCAACCAACAGCACGCCATAGGCAAAAAGCTCTGTGTGTCTTTATTTCCATCTGGGAGTAATGACACAGCACAAGCCCCTAATCTACATGACTAAATTTCCTCTTTCCAGGCACCCTGTTGTATCACAGCTGTCTCCTGATCTGGGGTCCTGTCTTACAGTGGACACAAGATGTGACTATTTCAAATATGATTCATAATCATGATAAAGCCTTGAATTTACATCTTTTCCACCTTACAAAATAAAACTCCTAAATTTCCAAAAGTTAACATTTTGAAAAGCTAGTAGTGGCAAGGGGCCTTTTCTCATTTTCCTCTTACTTTTTGCTTAGTTCGTAAAATCATAGAAAATAGCATGTAACTAAAACATATAGCTAAATACACATCTGGTTTGTTAAATTGAATTTCTGACATGAAACTACAGGCATCTAATGTGTTGATATATCCAAGGGGATCTGAAATGAGATTAATTCATTGTCTTTTTGTGCTTGTAAGAGTTTCATGTTTCAGAACTTCTGATGATCATCTCTGTGAACCAGCAAACCCTGGAAGTCACTTTTCCCTTCAGCTTTGTTGGTTGTGCTTTTTTTCCCTGAGGAAACACAGAAGACTACAGCTGAGGGCAGGGAAAAGATAGAGGAAACGTTGTCCTATGCACACTATATTTTCTCAGATTTCTGGTGTTTATATGTTTTGTTCATACAGCCATGACGACACCAAACATTAAAAAGAGGTGTTGAAATGGAAGTGGAGATAGAAGGGAGAACCAGGATTACACTTCATCCCTAGTGTAGAACATATTTATATCGGGAATCTTATTTAAATATTCCTTGCTATTGCAGACACCTAGGATATTGGATGGTGGTGGAACATGCTTTTGAATCCAAGTGATATTTTCCTACATTACACAATGGCTGCAGATTTTTTACCTTTTTACAGGAGCTTAAATTTAGTGGACTTGGGTCGTGGAAAGCATTTTTATGGTCAGTGATTTGTGTCACATTCTGTGGCTTTCCTGAGGTAGCCAGAATGACAACCTGCAATGGCAGACATCTGGAGTTTAGAACTCACGTCTCCCCTTTACCTTTGTGATGTTTTCAATTCTGTCTTAAAGATACCAACTTGCTTTTAAACTCATGAATTTTAAAATTAAAGAAGTGGAATCCAACTCCATTAGTGTCTTGTAACCTTTTACTTCTTCTTTCAAGGAGCTTTCAGGAGTCTAGAGCAGGCCAGAACAATATCTAGTGAAGGTTTCTAAGCAAATTGTATTTCATGTGTTGATTGGGTATGGTGACAATGGTACCACGAGCTTAGTCAGAAATGAAAAATCCTAACAAATTTCCTTTCCTTCTGAGAAACTGCCTCTCTGCAATAACTCCAAGGTGGATGCCAGATTCAAGGATAACGTAGACATTTGTGTCTCAGCTTCAGTTGCAGAAATTCAAATCGTAAATAGATATCACTGTTCAAAGTCAATCTCAGAACAGAGGCCATCAGGTCCAGTGTATCAAGCCAGCCACTTTATTAAATCCACAAGTTAATGAGTATTAAAAATTAAAATATATTTTAAAAGGTTTGCAAAATATTAAGAAATATGGCAGTAATTTATTTGTATCTGTTTTTATGGTTCCAGCATCAGGCTATACAGTATAAAATTATTTCCGTCACCTGATGATTAGAAAGCCAGAAGGTGACTTGATTTGAACGAGCTGACTTGAAGATCAACCTTCTCTTTCCATTCAGTGAAAAAAATAAAGTTCTGGGTACAAAAATTAATTAGGTTTTACAAATTACTGTATAGCGCAATATCACTTCATCTTAGAGATAAGCTATTTCAAATGAATCACAGCCTTTCTGTTTAAAAGAGGAAAATCAAGGAGAAAAATGACAGTGCTAATGTGAAATCCTTTCAGATTTTGATGATGTATTTCAGCACTCTTCTTCCGCTGTTTATTGTGGTATGGCAACAAGGCCAGAAGCACAAAGGATCGAGTTGTTCCTCACCGTGTTCATGTGTGATTCTGGGTGCCCAGGACAGTTTTCACAAAATAGCATTACAGAAGACTTCAAGTACAGTAAAACATTTCCTACTGTTAGCGGCGTCCCCTTCGCTCTCCCAGTCTTTCAGGGCAGGCTCTGTGTTCAGTACATCAGATTTCTGGGGCTTTAACCAAGCCTGTTTTGTAAAGGGCTGAAGGATGCACCATTTGTGCAAGATGTCCATTCAGTATGGTGAGGAAATACCGTGTGTAGTCCCACCCAAAGAAAAATGGAGTTGTCTATGGCTGGAATTTGATGGACATCTGCAGCTCTCGTTGGGAGTATTTTAAATATGTTCATAAATTACCCAAAGGTGTGAATGAGAAGCTATGAATCCATGGGCTAGTTCTTTCGTGTTTTCCAGTAAACTGCTACGTCTGGGTCCTTTCATTTTCACTTGAGGTGAAACAATGAACATTTAGTCCCAGTTATTATTGAAAATGAGGCTTCTTCTGGGAATATTATTATAATTGAGTTACTCCTTGTCTTTTTATTAAATATTAGTCTAATATTTTGCTTTTTCTTCTTGAAAACTTCTCACTGATTTTAACTGTAGATGTTTACAGGCCACAGGGTCTGCCCTGTGGCTGAAAGTTTTGCGCGCGCACACACACACACAAAAATGTGCCACAAAAACCCCCCATCCAACCAAACATCTCAGGAAAGATGAAATAATTGTGATGGTTATTACAACAGGAGTTAGAGCAGCTTCAGAGCAGAGGGGCAGGATCAGGCCCTGTGACTGACTCTGGAGGCAACTGCTCTAAAATACTGCTTCAGGGGAATAAAATCCTACTTCTTATGTTGTTATTGCTATTTGGTTGAAAAAGAATTCACAAAGGAATTATTTTAACCAAAAGGCATATTAATTTTTTTTATTGCTTTTGCCTTAAAAACAATTTAAACAATTTTTATTGAAGCAACTGTACTTTCCCACATACATACAAATATTTATTCTCCTCAACTCTGAAAAGCTTATTGATTTCTGTTGCCTTACTTCCTTTTGCTTCTAACACAAACTCTCTTTGTCTTCTATTCTATCAATAGAAAAAGCCTTTGGAAAGTTTGACAAGCTAGTGCACTACTACTTTGTCTGCCTATAGAATTCTTTAGGGATAAAGACATTTTGTGTTGTATTTAGATATTCTGTCTTCATAGCGCTACTATATTTTAAATTTTCAGTGCCTTAAGTAGCTGATTGATAGTAATTACCTGTACAGCACTCACTGGGGCTGTGCTGTTGTGTATGCAACTCTCTCAGGTAACATGTTTGCCTTGCAGAGCACAGCAGGTACTAACTAACACGAAGTGGTTGTGAGGCTGTGGTTAGAAGCAAAGAGTACCTGAGTCCTGTATGGTGCTTCCGTCCTTTTCCACATGGAGTTTCCCTCCCTGTCCCCACTGCTTTTGCAAAAAAAGCAGGCTGAGAAGGTTGAGTTCTACATAGTCAGCAGTCACAGCTCCTGGTCTGTCAGCAACTCTGAGATGAAGCCATAAACAGTGGTAGCTGTTGATGGAAAAAATAACCATTATATGTGAATTAACAGCAAGCTGGGAGAGCATAAGCCCAAGCCTAATCTTGGACACCTGGATGAGTACCATTGCAATCAAGTGTAAAAGTTACATGGTATTTCTGCTGAAAATTTTATAAAGAAAAATTGTTTCAGTTTTGCAAATTATAGCCTGTTTTCTTCCTTAGCTTGAAGTGCTTAGAAATGAAATCTTTCATGTTTTTAATCATCCTGGAATAACTAACACAATTTTCCTCTCTCCATGAGCAATTCCAGCTAGACAAAACCCTGTTATAATCTGAATAATAAGCATGTTTGGTAGAAAGAATCTGGTGGATCTGCAGTGTCTTAGTGTCTTGTTCTCACTTTTATTTCTTGCAAAAGCAGAGAAAAGGAGAGAATTGATAAGAGGATTTCTGATTTACTGAGTTTCTGTTTTCTTGTCAACTTCAAAAAAGTTGTAGTTGTTTTTGATAGCAATAGAGCTTTTCACTAAAGAAGAAGATTATTGCCTAGCAGACATTAACTTGTGTCATGAGGACAATTATCTTTTCTTAAATATGAGAAATGTTTGTATTTGTGGCTAGCTAAATCTGTCAACACTTGCAGAAGGGTTCAGTTTGATTTACAGGAGGAGCTCACCAAGCCTTCAGAGTTCAGTATCTATTGGGCTTACTATTCTTGTGAAAAGATGCCTTTTGAAAGCCAACATAATCCCTGTGAGTAATCTCCTTAAAAAAAACTTTGGTAATGTATTCCTGGCCTGAATTCTTCTCTGGCATGAATGATACAGCCCACACAGCTGATTCTTGGTTACCAGATACCTACAGACTGTAAATCACACAAAGCAGAAGGAAGCATAATGCTTAACAAAAATAAACCATTTTTTCTAATTAAATTATTGTTACTTTGGTTCAGCAAGATGAAGCCAAAGTAAGCACTGCTTTTTGGAATACTAGGATGTCTTAAAGTTTAGAAAGAGCTTGAGCTCTAGATCTTTAAATTTATCTGAAATTATGCATCTATATACATTCTAGGCTGAAAGCAATTTCTTTGAAAACACCCTTGGCTATTGCAGTTGTTTAGAGAGCAGTCTGGAGAAGGACAGATGTTGTTCATGACACCCATGAGTTGTTTTCTTTTCATAATTGTTACCACTGGTGGTAAGAAGCAATTATAATATTTAGCTTAGATGTTTTACTAATCTTCCCTTAAGAATAGCACTATCCTCTGGTCATTGTTCATCCTGACACAGTCCCTGCTCAGATGAGACCAGCATTTTAGAAAGCAAGAGTAAATGTATTTCACTTGTGTGATAGCTTTGTGCAGCTACTGTGCAGGAAGTTTTACTTCTGTGCTGCACAGTTCTTCCTGGGCACATATATAGATGGCACTGCATAGCATAGCAAAAGCACTCTTACACATTTTCAGGAGTATAACTGTTATGTGGAGACAAGCTGAGGGTTGTAAATTCAGCTAGATGTGAATTCACATGCTCCTAAGACAAAAATGTAGGGCATATTTATTGCACTGGTGAATTGATTCTGGAGGTATAACAATTACTAAATCCATAGTGTTGGCATAGATAACCAATTTTTCTTCCAACCTTACAGCAGAAAAATATCTACCCAAAAGCCCATTTTAAAGTAAATTTAGAAATATTGCAAGGAGGTTATAGCAAGAGAAGGGTGGGGTTTTTTGCTGATCTATATGTCATTGCAAAAGTCACTGCAGTAATGAAATGTTTGGATCTAGAATCTGTAATTTAAATGTCTGTACATAAATTTCTTTATGTATCTGGTTTTGAAAACTGCAAATGTTTCTCTGCCCAAACTTATGCCTGGTACTGTACTTATGAACCAGCTGACCTGTTTGACAATTGATCTTGAAAATGTTGATGTAGCACAGGCAAAGAGAATAAGCAAGTTAGTTCTTTCTAATATGAAATATATTAGGTTTTTGTCTAACTCAAATGATTCTCCTTTTGAATAACAATTAGTGATGCTTCTCTTTTGAGAAATAAAGAGAGGTCATGAGGTGTCAGACTTGCAAAGTGAACAATATATGCTTAATGCTCTGACAAATCAGAGGAAGGCTTGTTCTTTGATATAACCCAACGGAAATTGGGTTGTATTTCACCCTTGCTCATTTTAACTCAAATGACACATCTACAGACCACGGTCCCAATAATCATGAACTTCTATTAGGAATCACAGAGAAAGCTTTGTTTGATTGCACACTTTTCCTAGTACTTGAATATAATAGTCTTTCTATAGCAGTGTTGCTTTGAGGTGTGATGGCTTTGTGTGGTTTGGGGCTTTTATGAGAAAAAAGAATTATCTAAACCTAGAGCTTAAATACCCAGTAATCATAAATAAACCAGATACCTTTAGGAGGTGAACACATCTGCCCAGCTGTATACTGCTGCTCAGTTATTGAAATAATCTCTGAAACACAACTGATTAAGAATGCACAAGTTACTGTGGTTCCCCTACCTTCACAATTGTGGCATACAGGAAAAGAAAATCTTTTGATTAGAAGATAAAAATGGAGAACATCAATGACAAAAAGTATTTAACTCTAGGAATTATTTTCCTTACAGGAAATAGAACAGGAAAATTATTTATTATCTGAATAGATGATCAGAAGAAAATGTTTTAAATGCACAATTCAAATACATGCCTGAACTTTAAATATATCTGCTAGAAATAGACAATTATCTTGGTTTTTTTAAAATAAAAATCTAAAATAAATTAAATAAAAGAAGAAATTCATTGGAATTAAAATTGTGCTATCACCTGTTAGGGCTAAAGGCAGACCAGGTGTTGCTCCTTCTCTGATACTGAGTTGTCGGCTGATTTAATAGAGGCACTTTGAAGATATTTTTTTTTCGTATTAAGTGGTTAAATTTTGCCATAAAAGTCAAGACTTTATCCTTATGACACCTGCTTCTTTTACTTTTTTTGATGTCTATTCAGTTTGAAGGAGAAAACGACAAACTGATGTCAGGTGACTGTATCCCTTTATTTTCTTACCAAAGTCTCATAACTGCCCATTCTGCCCTCTAACTGATAAAGTCAGACATAGAAATATTGGCAATATGTTCAGAAACACAAGTCTCTCTTTTATTATAGAGTCCATCTAGAAAATATAAGCTATATTATTTTTAGCAATTACAGCATTTTTTTGCCCCCAGCTAGATGCACTCATTTATGTCATTACAGATGATAGAGATAAATGAGCGTTGTGCCAGAGCCTGCCCCCAGTGCCCAATTTTTTTCTGCTTTTACTTTCCTTTGTATCTCTCTTTTCGTTGTCCTGTATACTCAGTGCTCAATTCATCTTTGCCTCTTTGCAAAGAGAGTACAAATCAGGTGTAACACATTAGCATATCTGATCAGTAATGCTAAATATGTAACAGCTCAGCTATAAATGTCTACAGAAATAGAAATGTAACAGAAAATCAGAGCTTTTGTTTTTGTGAAAGCTCGATTTAGGATTCAAATTTATTGCAGTGAGCCATGAAGGTAAGAAATCAACACGAACAGAATGCTAACTCCAGTAAGGTGGCGGTGCAGAAAAAGAACAAGTTTTTTCTGGTTTCCCATGAAGGGTCTGCCAACCCCATCATTGCATTCTCCTCCCTGGATTCTGCCCAGTATCAGGAAGAGAATATATACGGTACTCATAAAAGAAATGAGCTCTAAAATGCTGCAGAAACGAGCATAACGGAGTCATGTGAGAAAGTTCTCCACTTTCTTCATCTGCTCTAAAACAATGAGATTGTCATGAGTTATAATTTCCTGGAACAGGATCTGTACTCTGCATGAAGAATTCTTGTATTTCCAACAATGCCGTGCAGTTGAAGGGCTGAATTAGAAGTATTGTTTTCTGTCTTGTATCTCTTCCTATCCTGATAACATTACAATTTGTGGGAAGGAAGAAGAGGAAAGTATTGGAGATAGTATCAAACAAAACACTAAATACCCTAGTTTTAAGGATAAAAATTAGGAGGAAATTCTTTTAAAAACTACTAGTTTTTGTCATGCAGTAAAAGTACTGTATTCCTGAAGTGCTGCTTTGACCTGCCATGGGTGTTTGGCTGATTTCAGCACAGTTTGCCATTCAGGAAAACAACATGAATGGCAAAACACTCCATCACATCAGGCCACTCCATTGGCAGAAGGGATTTGGAGAAAAAACCAAGTATCTAAATTCCTTTCATGTGCCCTGAAATCAAAGATTAGAGTTATGTACAGGGAATAACCCATACAAATTCCTTACACGAATATTCTACATGGGTGTGCACCCCAGTGAGGGTGATGCCAAGGAACAGCACTGGTTAGAAGTGGAAAAAACGAACAGGAGAATGACCAGATATATTCAAGATACATAACTCATATCCCATGCGGACTTTTATACAGTTTTTTCAATCAAACATCCCATCCTTTACTTTTAAATTGCTTGGGGCAATTTATTAAGTGACCTGTGTATTACACAGCTTCACAAATAACTCATGGAAGTGGGGCATGGCTCCGAGATGGGGCTGAACCTGCGATACTTCAGATGGTCAATCCCTGAGCAGCATTGTGGGGTTGGATACATCCTGTTTAGAGTTAAAACAATAACACTGACATATGGTCAGGGAAAAGGTATGCCATTTTCACACACAGAAATAAGGCTTTATTATGGGAGTATCCTCTTTAAAAGGTAAAAATAAAGAAAAGAAAATGTTTTGGAAAAAACACATCTTTTGGTGTTTACCTCAACTGTATTTGGCATAACATCATATCACATCTCTGTTGCAGGATAGGGCTTGGTTTGAAAAATTACCTACTTTAAGATAAAGGCCAGAAATTCCTAGATTAAATTAAAGGTATTCACTTTTTACATTTAACTGGTGTGCAGTCAAATGCAACCTTCATCTAAAGGACAAGACTTTCTCTTTCATTATCAGTTTCCTTCTATCTTTTAGTGAATCTCACTGTTTTTCTGGTTTTCTCTTTCCTGCACAAAATGTGCAGCTGCTTTTGAGAGAGTTAAATTACATATGCAACTATAGGGAGTGATGATAATGGGGGTGAGATGAGCGAGTTGCTTTGATGTTTGCATGCAATCATTTATATAAGCAAATTCTACATTTAACTTGGCTCCCCACAGTTTTAACAGTGGTGTTTGCCAAAGAGCACTTTTAAAAGTGGATAAAGCATTAAAAAATTATAAAGCTCTTTGAAAAATATTTAGCTGAGTGTCTATGGAGAGGGAAGTGATTAAAAAAATCCAAAACAAATCAGGAAAGATTGAATTTTCAATTTTGAAAAATTTCCCATATAGACTAAAAACATAACCCCAACCCCCATAGTTATGAAAGTATCACATTTTCAAATTGAAAAGTTCAGTTTTCTCTTGGAATAGTTTCATGTGTTTGCTAATAAAATATATGAAGCTCTTAATGAAATTAGGATGTTTCCAATTTATAAAAAGATGAATGTTCCTATTATATTAATAGACCTTATGAACATATTTGGTTCATATAAGCTTCTTAGATAACGCTTGAAATCAATACTTGAAGCAATAAATTATTTAAAATATTGATTTTTTTTTTTTCTGAGAAAGTGATTTCCTACCAGTGCCGATCTTCTGCAACATGTGACAATATGATAATGTGAGCAGTTTGCACTGCTCCCCAAACCCAGGCACTAAGTGGTATCCCCTGGAACACGGAGAGTTCATTGATGGTAGGACAAGACAACAGGAACTTTACCAATACAAAACTTGACAGCAAGCAGAAGGTCTTCTGCTCTGCACTCTCTTCCATAATCCTTTTTCCACTTTTGCCCTTCTCTGTAGTAGGTGAGTGCTTAACCAGAACCATGTAAATTTGCCTTTGAGTTCATCTGAATTATCGTCTAAAATCTACTGCGCTTCAGGACTTACCAAATTTTGCAACACTGCATTGCAGGCCTGAAAAGCCTTTTAAGGAAGGATGCAACTGTACAGTTTTGCTCTGAATAAGGAGCAGAGCAGAGACACATTAGCCCTAGAGCATTCCTGGGAATTACCTGCGATTTAGAAAAATCTAAATGTGGTTTTCCTATTTCTGGTCTAGTAGGGAATAATTTCCCCTAGCTTATTTATTAGGAAAATATTTTATTTTCTTCCCTTTATTGAATTTTAACTGTGACAGAACAAGAAAACAAATTTCTGTTCTTTTAGTCTTTGCTGACTGGACTTCACAAGTTGTTTTATTTTCTTTCCTGTTTTTTTTTTCTTTTTTTTCTCTTTTCTTTTATCTTTTTTCTTTTTTCTTTTTTT
>VZRN01006818.1:5020318-5044807 GCA_013397935.1 Dasyornis broadbenti
TTTGATTTGTAATTATGCTTCTTTCTGACTAACTACAGAATTACTAATGTAATTAATAGCAGTCTCAGAGAATAAATGTATGTTCTCATTGTCTATGCAGAGATACCAAGCAGCAGAAGCAACAACTCTTTCTCAGATCTTATATGACTTCTTTCTTAATTACTCTATCTGCCATTTTATGATTCCTCATAAAGTCCACGTGATGGAAAGCAGAAATACAACATATAAATCAATGTGCTCGTGCCCTGGATACCTGTGCTCAGCGTGAGAGAAGTCCTGTTTTTATTGCTGCTTCTTCCACATGGGCATTGCAAATAGAGAAGGGCAAGGGAAATTACACCTTTTAAACGCCAGCAGAACAAAGCAGCTCCATTCTCTCCAATAAATGATGCAGTCCAGTGATACAGAATTGCTGCTACAAGTCTTAGCCTCTTTTTCCAGAAGTGCTTTTGTTTTCAATTCCAGCAGTGATCCGATGGAAAATACCCACATGCATTTTCCATGCCAGACTCTGGAACCCAAATCTGACTCCTGGCAGCTCCCTCTGCGTCCCCACCGTGCCCACGTTCTTGGATGCATTGAGAGGCAGTGTTCTGGCATAAGAACAGGGAGAGGGAAAGTCAGAGCAGGCAGATGGATGCGGCTGCCCGGGGCTGCGGTGAGTCCAGGAGCCAGTTTGTCCATTTCGTGGGTGAGCGGGCAGCGCCTCGCGCGCCAGACACTTCCAGTGGAAGGAAAGGCAGTGTGGTTTAGACCTCAACACCACTTCCTTAACAACAAGTTGGACCTGAACCCATGGATGGACGTGTTTAGAACTCCCTGATGTTCTCTAGGAACCCAGTGGACTGAGGTGCAAAGTGTGAGCTTTACATGGGCTGCTCTACAGAGAGAGTAAAAGATGTAACTCTTACGTTGCTGTTGGTGCCGTGGGCAAAGTAAGCTCTGTCTTTTGGGGATTGTGCTGTCCCTTGCAGGGTGACGAAGGAAAAGCCAGGCATATTTGCACCAGCCTTTGGTATCTAAATTCAGTAACGGGAAAAACTAAGCATAGTTATGAAATATTTGGCTGCAATATGAACATAAAATTGCACAAAAGGAATCTGAATTCCCAGCTTTTGTAGGTCCACTGAGTTCACTGGTGGGTCACAGCAGGACTTTCCGGAGCACAGACTCAGGAGAGCAGCCAAAACAGGAGTCTCAAGTCCCAGTTAAGGGGTTTGTATCTTGTAAAAATTAATAGCAATCTCAGTGGTTTGGTTTTTTTTCAGTAGGTTCTTTTAATCCCTTAAATTTGAGATATGCCAAAAGACTTTGGGACAGTTTTGTTCAAACACTGAAATGTTTTCATATCCGAGGTTATCTAGTGTAGTGTTCTTGGGAATGTGCACATATGCTGCACACACTATTTCACTGGAATCAGTGGTTTTTAATAATTATTAATCTATATTATCTATTTATTTAAGAGTTTTAAGTGCTTCTAAGTTTTATGAAGACTGAAGAGCAGTTAAAGCACCGGTCACTAACACAAGGAAAAACTAATTTGGTTAAACCAGCTCATACCAGTGTGGTTTTTTTATGGTGGGAGGTAAGGCCAGTAACCCTCTTGTAATGTCAGAGAGGTAATTATTGCTTGTCAGTTGTGTCAGCACCTACAGCTTTTTATTGTTCCTTTTTTTTCCTCCTAAACCTTTTTTTAATCTTATTTATCAGATATATTTGCAAAGTAACATGGCAGCTAAAGGACCAGTTCAACCTTGAGCTGCATAAAGCAGAGATATTTATGCGTCTCATGGAGCAGGAAGATAATAGACCCGATCTGTATAGTGACAATGAAGGTGGACTGAGAGCTTTAGACACTTTATTTCTTGAAAAATGGAGACAAACTGGATGGAGTTCAGAGAAAAACAATAGATAATAATCATGGAGATAGAGAGATTGCTACATAAAGAAAGATTAAAAGAGACTCAGGACTCGGCTGTAACAAACAGAAACTTCAGAAGATAAATTCTCCAAACCCTATATATGAATATAAACCTGCATATGTATAACTGACATAACATTCACAGTATTTTCCATTCTATATATCAAAGGCAAATAAAATGCATTTTTCTGCAGACTGGAAGTTAGACAGCAGGCAATTCAGGAACTACTGTGGGCATCAGAGTAAACTTCAGCAGGAGGATAAGGCTTCTTTCCTCCATCACACCATGTGATTTAACCTGCAAAAACTGTTACCGTGGTTCAACTCATTCCTCAAATAACCTAGCTAAATGACCTTCATGTCAGCTTCACTCATGCAAGCTATGATACAGATCTAGGCATAGCATTAATATTTCACTGAGTAATTCAGTATCCCAGTTCCCACTAACTGTTCAGAGCTCAAAAATGGATAAAAGACATCATAATTGGCTTCTTGAATAAACCCTCTGCTTCTGCCCTAAAATCAAGCTCAAATCAACCTGGAAGTCAGTTCTGAGCTAAGCCTAGCAGAGGTCTATGCTTCTGTGAGACAGCTGAGGTGAATGCTTAAATTTGCTTTCTTACCTTTCTCGAGGGTCCAGTCCAGTCTTGCTACCTTTGCAGCCACTGACAAATTGACAATGGCTCTGGATGGACTCCGGCTGCTCTGGCAGGACAGCTAGGTGGAAATATAGCAAGGTCTGAATTTCAAGCAAAATATATCCAAAATGAACAACAAGTTTATACAGTTTTATGCTTCATTAGGTGTGTTTTCTCCTAATCTGCTTAAACACATTTCCTATTTCTTCTGATATATGAGACAAATTGAAAAATGCAATGCTATCTTGCATGAGAGTCCACACCTAAGGTCACAACTTAATGTAAATGACCCCTGGGTTTGGGGAAAAGGACAGTCTGTTTAAAGCCTTTGAGTTTGAAATTATTACTGCTTCTGGGTCTTGATCTTAACAACTGCAGAGAGGCCTGGATTGCATAACAGATACAAGTCCCCCATCTGCAAATTTATGCTCTGTGACATAAATCAGAATAGTTCATTGAATTTCATGAAAGGACACTGATTTTACGTTTGGTTTCTACTGAACTTGAGTATTCAAAATGACAAATGTGTTGGGGAAGTGACTCATGAGAATTATCTAGTGGTAATGAAGCTGTTTACTGCACCCTTAAAACAGAAATGATGGTGACACATGCCACAGATTCTGTGCTGCAGATAAGCAAGTAGGGAAGACTCAAATGAGACAGCAAATCACTTACATCCTAAACTGGGCACTGAATGCAGGGTTCCAGTGGTGAAAGTGGAATTGTGTCAAAGTCACTGTCCTGTGCTCTGTGCTGTAGCTAAATTGTCACTTTAAATACGGAAATCTGATTAAATCTGTACTGTCTAAACAGTAGCTGAAGGTGGGTATTTGAAATGAAAAATACACACTGTTAGTTGCAGGTTTGTTTGTTCCTTAAAGATTGGAAAAAAATGTGCAGGAAATGGAGCGCTGAAATTTTAGATTTCCACTGGGAACTCTATTACTTGGCAGTTGATATGTTTCTCATCTCCTAGAAATAATTATGTATTCAGGCCCCTCAGTTAAATTGGCACATTAAGATTTCTGACTTAGTGTTATAAATGTAAAGCAGAAATCCTGGAAGCCAGTGGCAGGTGTGCCCTTTGTGGGTCTGCCCAAATCAAAATCTCTGCAAGTGCAGTCCCAGGACCAGATCTGTCGCCAGTGCCTCTTATCACAGTGCCTCTGCAGTCACCTGTGGAAGACTTGGCCCCAAAGAGATCCTTATAGTCTCTCACCATTTAGGTCAAAATGCAGGTGTTTGTCCTACAGGTGTTCAAAGAGATGGGGGAAACACTTGTGTCAGAAGATGTGTCACTCTCCCATTGTGGTCTCAGACGCAATGTTTGTTGCAGGAGCTCTTGGAGAAGAGCTGGCGCTTGTGCACTGAGTAGGACAGCTTGAGCAGTGGCCTCTGGGCAGGCTGAGAAGCTGTCTCACTGATCTCAGCATGTGTACCTGGCACTCAGTTGGAGACAGAGTTAATCACATCAAACATGGAGCAGGAAAATAATGCAGAGATGAGGGCTCCCCATTGGTCTGAGGGAGTGCGAAACAATGAAGTTTTGCCATTGCATATTCATTCCCCAGCAGATGCAGTGAAATCAGGGAAGAGGTTTACACTGAATGGCTTCTGGCAGAAGAGCTTTCATGTCCTGAAACAACAAGCGGGTACAGAAGAACCACCCTGCAGAGCAGTAGCTTTGAGGGCCCTGTGGCAGGTGCAGCCAAATCCCAGTACCATCAGCCTGCTGCCTCCTTCTCCTCCCCTGGCCTCACACAGCTGCAGAGGCAGACTCTCCTCCTGGCAGCTGCCACCACGGTGAGAAACATAAGTCTGTGATGGCAAGCTGGGAGATGCAAGGCATGTGAGTATGTCCAACGCTCTTTGTATCAGCCAGCCATATTTTTGTGCTGTCAGTCAAGGAAAAAGAGCTCAGCTTGAGGAAGGGGTACGAGTATTGAAGAGCAAGGCAGCTAGGGGCAGGAGGAAGGAAAAATTTGTTTCACTGCAGAAAACATGGCTGAAATGCTGCATGCATTCCTAATCACTCATATCACATAAATATGTTCTTGAGAAGAAAAAGAGTCAAGAAGGTCTGTGATAAGATGAAAAAGGAATAATGAATCTGTCTCATACAGGGCAACTGAAAGGCTTAGTATTCTTTAGCCTGAAGGCTGAGAAGAGATATGGTATCTTTTTATAAGTGCATGATTGGAGAAAACATCAAGGTAGGAGACGGGCTAAGAATCTCTAAATTGGCTGGGAACTTAAACCTAACCAACAAAACAGTAAGGCTCCTGCTGTGGGAATAATAGGGTAAAAAACCCCTTTGCCTTGTCAGAAATGAGGACCAATAAATATACAATGGCATGCCTGCTTTATTAGAGCTCTGTTCTTGAAAACAAAGGAGGCTGCATAGCTTCCAGTTCATTGCAAAGGATTGCTGAGAAAAGATGAGAGAAAACAGATGCAAGTTGCAGAACATCATTGTATTTTCTGTGAGACACCAAAAAACCTGAAACTTTTGAAACACCTCTGGAGCTGTCACAGCTAATGAAATTGAAACCTTACATAGGTGACAGGTACCTCTGATAATAACCACTGAAATCTTGACTATATCAAGAGCATGGAATCAGGTCTGTCCTAGTCTGTAACTGGGGGGAAGGGGTGTATTTCAATTGTTTAATTTGGTCTTTGATTGTACAAGTGATTGCTGGTTGCAGAGATTAACATATGAAGCCAGCTGTGCCACAGTGCAGGTTTCGGAGTTGCACAGTAAATTGAGTGCACGGGATCACACAATACTATTTCCCTGCTCTCTGTGTTTGCAGCAGTAGTTTGGATTGGGGAATTGTGCTCTGACAGAAGATGCTCTGTTCGTTCCAAGATTTGGCCACTTATGAGAATGTATCATCAAAATAGAGAGGAGACATTCGTTTTTAATTAATGTAAGGAGCGTACTCAGTGCAATCTGGCTCAGGAAAGAGAGTTGGGCTTCAGTTGTTTACTAGAGGACTCAGGGCCTTTTTTGAAAATGAGTTGTTTTGTGGCTAACATCGTTTAGAGCACCAGGGTCAGGTGCAGTTTCAGTGTAGGTGCAATTCAGTTGAGGTATATTATCCTCTACACCAGCTGAACACAGGCCCATGCTATTTTGGCATTCAAGACAGGCAGTTCATACTCACAAGTTAAGACTTTTCTGTATAAAACTTCCATTAACGCTTGCTCATCATACAAATCCTGCTAATGCCTCTCGATCCACCTGTGTGTTTTTTGACGGAGGCTGGGCTATGCTGCCAGATTAGGATGTAGCTGTTTTGTGTCCTCAAAGCACATCAAATCCTCTAGTCTTTGCTCCTTTCAGTTCGATAAGGACCGCATCTTAGTAAACTGAAGGATTTGAATACATTTATTTTCTTTCTAATTTCCTTCCATTCACACACTCTGATCATTATACTGGGATCTCAGACAAGAGTTCATCAAAAACCATACACAAATGTATGATTCATACACATTTTGCTGTACTTTTAAAGTTCAATATTTTCCTTATCTTAATAAAGGAGATACCATGCTTTATTTCTTCATTTTAGAAACTTCCTCAGTATCAGTCTTGGTGTTTTCTTCATCACTTCAGGGTCCTTTCCTTTCACTGACAAATTTTCCCTCAGATACACCTTCATATTCAGGACATTATAATTCCATTTATTCTCAGGAGATGCAGAATCTCTTTTCATTCTGTTGGTGACCCAGATACTACATTTCCATTGTCCTCTTCAGTCTGTCTCTGTAAGTGTTCTGATACATCCCAGCACATTTGACAGCAATTTTCTGGCATATGCTTAGGTAGTCAGTCTCATGAAAAGGCTCCTCTTGTCATCCTCAGAATTTCTAATGAAATCCCACCATGTAGGGGAGGTTTTAATGCAGCAGAAAGAGAGGAAAGGGTGTGGCCTTCTTTCTGATGTGTTATACAGGTTCCATGGAGAGAAAGCTCAGCGCCTGTGGGACAAACACTTGAGATCCACTTTCACCTGAAGAAATGGTAACTCATGGCTCTGCTAAAGCCACTGGTGCCCCTCATCCCAGGTGCTGCAGCTGTAACCTACAATTATTTCTCTTCCTTTACTTGCCACAGTAACACCAGATGCACTTTGGCAGAGCTGGGACTCAATTCTCACTGGAGAAGGAAGGAGGATATCTTCTCACAGGCTTTCTCTGGGTTGCCAGAAGTGGGAAGCCAGGCACAGGAGCGGGAAGTAAAACTGATCTATCTTACCAACACTTTATTGGTACAATTCCTACAGTATCTTGGTGCAGAGGAAATAATATTCTTTATATGTTAATAGAGTTGAAAATATTAAGAGCTCAACATTCATCATTTAAAGTGTCACTCGACATTCTAAATACAGGAGGATATTGGGATTATTGCAAGCAGTGGGGTATTGGCTAAAGAATTGTAATGGTGCCTATTATAACAGAAAAAGCAGTGAGCAATTTTTATCATGCATAAAAGCAAGTGGAGTGCCTGATAGTTTCCACATTAGACCCAAGTGTTGGGAAAAAAATGATCTAGTGAAAAGTGCTCATGCTGAAATATACAAAGTCAAAAATTTTCTATCTTATATTCAGTTCTTGTAACTTCTTTTAATGAGAATCTCTGAGACATGAGACTATGTCAGGAGACTTCAATCTTGCACTTAATAAGACAGCTGAAGAAAGCTTCCCCCAGAAATTTCGGAATTAATCTTAACTCTCAAACAAGTCAGTCTTTACATTTTCTGGTACACTGTTTGCAATAAATCAGACATTTTCATTTTAAAACTGTAATCAGCTAAATCGTGAAGGGAATTCATTTATAAAAAAGGCAAAAGTATAAAAAATTATCTGCCTCCTAACTTACCAGCTTAATGTGCTCAATAAGTCAGAAGTCCTTGTGTGAATCCGGAAAGCAGAAAAGAATATATTTCTGTTAGCGTTTTTCACAGGACACATTTTTCCATGCAAGTACCTGCAACGTGATTACCTCCTGTAGTTTCATGTCTCATTTACCAAGGCCTTGGGAATAAATTATGAGAAAGATGTTTTCTGCCACTGCATTAATATGAATAACGAATTTTGTTGTCTTGCCACGGTTCCTATATTTGCCCATATGTAAATGCTTAAAGTTCTCTGTCAAGCTTTCGGGTCTTGCTAAAGTGTGGTCTAAGCAGGGAGCAAAGAACTGCAGGCATGAAGATGTACAGAGTATGTTGAAGGACACAGATGGCAAGTTCAGTTTTATATCTACTGTGAATCCCTGAAATTTGTTTCAGGTCTTCAGATGACACATCTGGTATCTCTATAAGGAGCTTGTTATGTATTAACAGCAAGTTACATCTGAGAATCTGAATAATATGCACATCTAGGATCTCTTGAGTGAAAGAAGAGTGATTTTCAGTGGGCATTAGGGACTTTTATGCAATTTTTCCTTGAAACTGACTGTGCCCTGTTCCTTGGTTGTTTTTAGAGGCTGGAAGCTATTGTAAATGACATAGGTCCAAATTATGTTGGACACCTCTATGTTTTTTAGTTAGTAAATCCACTAGATAATCAGGCAGCTGTATTTAAAAAAAAAATCGAGTAATCTTATTAGGGGAAGGCTGGCTCAATGCTAGGGGGTTGCAAACATTTTGAGTTTAGAAGAGAAACTAGAAATAGGTATGAAAACAGACCTCTGAACCTCACTCTCCAAAGGGTGGAGGAAATTTTGGTGGGCACTGATAACCCCTACTCCTATCTGTTTTAAATACAACTATTCCAGGTACAGAAGATAATCTGCTTTTACAGCTGTGTAAAATACAGCAGATGCATAATACTACATTAAACCTGCAGGAAGTTTGAATTGTAGTATCTTCTCTGATGTATATATTGACAGCTGCACAGTACTTACAGAAATGACAACATTCAAGAACTCTTGAGCCAGGTGATGTTCAGAGTAATCAAAATGACTTACAATAGATCTAAAATCAAAACATATCAGCTTTTCTTCTTCTGGTTCTAGCCATCTTAAATTGATGTGTTTTAATATCAGATACTTCACTTATAAGCTTAGTTTTAGTACTAGACTCCATTTAAATGGCTTAGGAGACTCCTAAAAATATATGCATTTTCAAGAAAGTTGTGATTGTGTTGAACTCAGAAGTAAAGCCAAAGTGTACCCCCCCCAAAAAAAAAAAAAAAAAAAAAAAAATTACAGTAGAAAGAGAAAGAAAGGGGTGGTGTTTAACAAAAGGTACAATTCCTGTACGACAATATTATTTCTTCCTTCCTTTCTTATAAAATCTGCTGAGTTGAAACACAGAAACATATAGTTAAGAATATCATCCTTCTGCTAGTACTCAAATATATATAGGACTTAGGTGATATTGTGATTAGTTTATTTAAGCCAAGTGGAAGCAAGAAAATTTGCAAGAAAACACAAAACTTTCACAACAAGAGGAGATCTGCTCAACTCAGTCCTTGTTTTCTAGGGGGCAATAGGTGTGGCTAAAATAGAGGAATGGCTAAGGATGCAGTCATTCGAAGGTATGGTAACATCTGTCTAGGACTGTTGATGTTATTTATTGAACAATTAACAAACTGAATGAAAATACAATAATGTTAATTTCATGAAGTAAAGCAATTTCATTTAGCTATTGGACCAAGGAGTGAAAGAATTACCCCATATAATAGGAATACCTGTAGGTATATCATATAGCTTGTAGACTGCGAAATTAAATTTTTACTCTAAATCAGACAAAATAGAAACTTGAACATTTGTTTCTGATATTTACAATAGCATACAGATAGCTCTGGAGAGCAGGAAGCAAAATCTGTCTCATATTTTTTCACAAAAAAGAATAAACCAGTACATTTGACACTGGATTTCAGAGTACCTTATAATTCCCATCATCTTTCCATAATTAGCATTGTTTTTCAGCCAATTCTACTGTTTATTGTAATTGGCAAACAGCCAATTGTAATTAAACAGGCCTGAATTTTATTAATAACATAGTCACCACTTTATTCATATGTCCCCAGGTTTCTCCATACCCATATGCTGCCTTTCCCTGACTCATGACTAGCTTATCTCTTCAGACAAAATGAACAAAACATCAATAGCAAATTAATTAAGTTATTTACTTTTACTGTTATTTACATGAGATGTGAAAGGACTCCAAATTTCATTAAGGAGAATAAGCAATTACAGGATATTCCGCTTGGATACCTTCAACAGGCTTAAAGAAATCCACAAAGAACTATTCTTTTGATAACTCTAATGATTTCAAGTCTACTGAAACAAATGCATATTTGTGATTTTCTAACCAATATATTTATTCCATGATGAACAATCCAATATAAAAATCTGATTATAGGGCTCTTTCTTTTCATTGTCAATCATGCAGCCCTTGAAATAGCACAGTGATGAAATGAGCTCCTTCCACTGGAGCTGAAAGCTGCCTTTGTACATCTTTGATCGTAATTCAAAATGTGATGTTTGCATTACTACTGTGGAAGGGCTGGAGCCAGGATAGGTGAATATTGTGAAATATTCACCAAAAAATGCATTCTACAAAAATAAGAAAAAAACTCAAACCACAACCAAATTCTATTTGATGATGTTAGGAAACGTTTTACTGTATTCTCTAGAATCGGCTGTTTCTACTGAAAATGTCGTGGAAAGCAAAGTTGTATGTTCTCACTGAAGTAGGCTCCCCCATAAAAATTGGTTAATATGTAGCTCACATCACAACTTTAGAACACTTTTAAATCCATTTCTTATAAACGTTTATGTGTGACTGCAAGCTGTTCTTTACAAAATGCAACAGGGAACGTTACACAAATGTTAGGAGCTTTGCTGAGTCAGGGACGAGACCTTAGTGCTACACAGGCTTGAGACAGGCTGTGGCAGGTTCCTCCTCCCTGTCCAGGAGGATCCTATAGTGCAAGCCATTAAGGAACACTTCAAACCACAGTATATCTGTTCAGTCAATGTTGAGATAAATTTTACTGGTGTTTCTTTGCAAATACTGCAGAATAAGAAAGTCCCTGCCTTCACAGACTTAATAAGTCATAATAGATAATTTAGAAATTATGAGAAAAGTCACACAAAACTGAGGGTATAAATCACCCCACTGTGATAGTGGGAGGAATGTCCCTTAACACAGAGTCTAAAGAACATGACATGGTGGTAGGAGAAGGCACATTTTTCCGTGGCGTCCATAAAGAACAATAATTAGCGATAATCACATGCCATACATTGGGTAAAGATGTTTCAAATAAACAAAATGTTGCTTGAAAAGTTCTTTTAAGCACAACAAAATTATAAACCTGTAAATGACAACAAAGATAGCTCAACCTTGTATTCGCAAGTTTATTTGTCTACTTATCTTTCCACTACTAACCTCATGTACAGAGCAATAATAAGAACCAAAAATTTGCTGGCAGCATTGAGAATAGTTTCAGTTCCACAGTGCATGCGCAGTGCAAATTGAACAATGCAGATTAATATAAACCAATTTAAGTATTTACAAACAATGAGTATGTGCCAAATGGTGCAATAATCTGTTTTACTTGCTGGAAAGAAAAGAAGTAATGAAAAAAAATCTGCTTTCATTATGTCTTTTGACAACGACTAATGCATTATTTTCTTTCATAATTTCAATAATGTTTTTTCTCTAATTGAGGAAGCTAAAGAATGCCCACAGAATCTGTATGAGGAAAAAGCCACTTGTCTGGTGTGGGAATAGATACAAAACAGTGTCTTCCTTAGTATATCTGACTTGCTTATTTGAATATGACTTTTCCATGTGAGAGGGCTAAGTTATCAGTGAAAACTGGAGTCTATTATTTATTTTGGCATAGGAAGTGGGAAATGTAGGGCTGACTCTACACAAGAACTTGTCTCTCTCTTACCTCAGCTTTATCCTCAGAGAATCTACCCTCAAGAGAGAATATCTCACATCTGTCACCGTCAGTCCAGAGTTGAATGAAAGCTTAACAAAGGTTTTGGGGAAATCGATTTGCAGTAAAAGAACCTCCAAGGGTCAGCTGCACTGCCTATCTCTGTTCACTTTTTGTACATCTGGAGGTCTTCCCCCTAGCACAGCTCTGAAGAGTATGGATCCCTTCTAAAGAGACTGTGAAGTGTCTGATATCACCAGGTACCGGCTCTGTGTCTGTTGTGCAGTGAACAAAGGCGTATCCTGAGTGGTTTACTCACACTGAGCGGCGCTGTCAAGCTGCACCACCACGGGACTTGTTAGAAATGCGGTACATACCAACAGCCCCAGCCCTAGGATGCTGCCAGGACAGCAGCATCCAGCAGCAGGGGGTGAGCAGGGGGCAGTGCTGGGTTTCTCCCTCCTAAAGCACGCCAGAGACCAGGTTAACAATCCTGCACTGTGGGCTGTCTCATGCTGGCACTCAGACCTGAGCTCCATCCCTCTGATTTGTTCATTACCGCAGGCAAAGGTGTAGTGTTTGATAGCCCAGAAGTTGATTTATCTTCCTGGTATTTGTCTGAATGCACTTGGAACACATGTAAATGTGCAGCTTCCAGGATTGATGGGAGTTTTACAGCCAATTCCAGTGAGAAAAAAGTCAAACCAATGCCAAATGTCTTCAAATCCCCACCATTCATCTTCTTGAAGAGTTAAAGAACTTAAGGTCTGTACTTCAGATTGTTCAGAAGGCCTTTTAATATATATGTGAAAGAAACAAACAGTACCTGATCATGCTGTATCAGCCAAAAACTCAATACTCATACATATCGTAAGCTGAATTAAAAAAAAATGTAAGCCCAACTGTTGCTATGAAGAGGCTATGTAAACATGTATAGATTTTTGCTAATTATAGAAGACATCACTATGTTGATTTGTCACATGCCATCGGCAGATTGATATCTTATAGGAAAATGTTGCAATTCTTACAGCACTTGATATTTTACAGATAATTATATAAACATTTAGCAGATTGGCATAGATTTTAAAGCATTTTACTATATCATTTACCATATTTCACACTAAATTAATAGTTACATAACATTTTTAAACTGCCAGCTGCAATCTGAAATTTGTTAATTACACAAATATTATCTATTAATTATTTAAATAAAGCAGGCAAAATTCCATTTCATGAATTATTACCATAGATTTCAACTTTTTCTTATATTTGATCCCTTCAACAACATTACTTAGTAAAAGTGTTAGTTTTTAAAAATATGAAACTACTGTAGTTGTGACATCTGCCTCATGTAGTATAACAGTAAAAGAATGAACTTAAATATGTGTTCAAATATCTGCACAGTCCCGGTAAAATAAATACTATACCTTTGTGCTGAATTTAAGTTGATGGCAAAGTGTTTTGCTTGATCTCAGCCTGCAGATTGACAATTAAAATTGTTTACATCACAAAACTCAAAGGTCCAGTGACTTGACACTTGTTGAAGATGGTGTGCTTAAAAAAAACTCATCCAGGTAGTGATATGCATCTCAAATAGTCTCCTAACTTCTACCAGTGCATAGACAGAAGAATTCCTCAACAGGAGATGGTGCCTTTGCAATAAATTACCACTGATTTGTTTTTATGTCTTTGACTTATCTGGTAATTTGTGGAACTTGTATAAACTTTCACCTTTAACTCATAGAGGAAAAGTAGAAGGAGGATGATATCCACTTTACATTCTTAAAAACACCATAGTCTTGAAGGTATTAATCAAGTTGTAAAATGTTGGGGGTTATGTTATACGAAAAACGTGAGATCAAAAGACATTAAGAACTAAATTATACAGCAAGAAATACTATGCTATGAACCTGTGCTGTCTTTATTTTTTAGCAGTACTCTTTTTATCTATCTCTCTGGTTTTCCTACTCTCCTTAGCTCAATAACATGCTTGTTGCATAACTGGTCCTGGCAAATCAAGTCCTAATTAAGTTCACAAATTTTCTTGGTACCTTGTTCTATCTTTCTTCTGAGCAATCAAAAGTTACTAACTGTTGGTAATGCTGATGAAAAATTTTAAACTTTACCTACTGGAAAATGCAGATTTAAGCCATATATTTGACTAGCTGGTTGTTTCCTACCTAAAAGCTTACTAATACCTGCAAGGTGCTGCATATCTTGCAACACAGTGTTAAGAAACTTGGCAAATAATGATGCTTCATAGAAACGTTTTGGCAGCTTCAGGAAAAAAATAGACGATAAAATTTGTGTGCGAGTGAAATCTCTGGACTAAAGAATTGGAAAATAATCCTGGATTTAGTGGTTCAGAAACATGGGGTGAGACTCAGCTTATACTTTTTATTGGCTGTGAATCTATCCATAAAACCATGGTGTGAGTTGGTTGGTAAAAGAAATTGGGGGATTTTTTTTTTTTTTTAAATATATATATTTTTATGGATTTTTGTCCTCTTTTTTAAAACCACCCCTTTTTATAGTAAGCTCTTATTGTCTAAACTGTGAAAAAATTATATTTGGAAAATGTTGAACTGGATGTTTTTGAGCAGTTTGCTACATATTGATCTGATTTAATCTATTGTCCTATAGAGCAACCTATGTGTTTTGGCAAGCAAATTATTTCCTAAAATTCTGCTTTAAAGCACTGCATGTCATCTAATTGCTGCAGTGGAAACTCACTTGCCAAGTTCTTATGAGGGCGATCAGAGCTGAGCTTGAAGCGTTAGCCCGTGCTTCACATAAGGGTAGGACACACACTGAGGTTACTCTCTGGAAGTGAGCCTAAAGCAATCGAAAGACAAAACTGTCCCCCAAAGAACTATTACTTTTCTTATTTACACACCCACAGTTAAAGGTATCCTCAGTTTCCCCTTTCTTTGCTTTGGAAGAATGTCCAGGAAAACTGTACGTCCCGTGGTGCTTGGCACCATCACATTTCATACTCACAGATTTCTGTTGCTTTATACAGGATTTGTTCCAGGGTTTCATTTAGGGTGCGTTGCTTTGTCTACCCTCCTCTCTCTTTTTGTCCCAGTTCACTGACATGCCAAGGCTTGTCATTGGTTAGATGAGGGAACACAGTTGGCACCGATTTTTCCAGCAGGGTCATGCATTTTCTAGTCTCTGACCTTGTTCATTAATTCTCTTCCATGGTAGAATATATCAAATTCTTTCCATTCCTTGTTATAATAGACACTATATGCATTTTCATAAAACCTTCAGCCAGTATCTCGATGAAATATAAAGTAATGGCAAAACATGGATGATATATGTATATATTACCATGATACAAGCCAAAGATAAATTGGCAATGTGATGCTATTTTCACATTAACCATTTTCTCAGAACATTGGCTGAGCAATGGTTATAGCAGAAGCAGAATGTGTTCAGAGAGGGATAACAGGGCAGAAACACAAAGAAATGCCTTCGTACTGCAGACATGAAGAGATCAGGTTTGTTCAGTTTAAGCAGAGAGCGGCACCATTCGCCCTCCATCTCTAGGAAGTAATGCCATAAGGCTGAATTAAAACCCATAAAATTTACTGAGGTGATTACAGGAGAGAGAGAGGCATTGGTTTTATTTAGAGTACACTAAAGTCCCATTTACAAAGATTTTTCCACAACCAAGATGGGCAATCCTGAAATTTTTCCCATGATCCTATAACCCATGAAAGTTAAAAATACGGAAGTAAATATCACAAATATAATTCTAAAATCATAAAGGAGAGGAACACTAGAGTAGTAAATGAATCTTTGCAAGAAGAGAAGAGGGAAAATAGCCAAATGAGATTCCACTTTAGCTTTCTTGTAAAGCATGAAACAGGCATAGAAACGAAAGACTATTCAAAAAGCACAAATAAAATTCCTTTCACAAGGCATATCTTTAACTCACAGCACTCATGAGCATTTCAAATCATTGTATGCAAGAGATTGATTAGATTCACAAAAGAATTAGCCATGGAGAAAAAGAACATCTAAGGCTACAATGTAGTTTAAAATAAATACAGATTAATTCTGTTAGTTAGAGGCCATTGGTTACCCGTGTTTCAGGACAGCATCTCAATATCAAGACTTTGAATGAAATTTGGCCTACAGCTGAGCACATACATGGTAAATGAAAAAAAAAAAAAAAAAATCTTGTTTTAGTATTTAGTTGTATGGCCTACCACAGTGACCTACTGTATCTGCATTTATTCTTTTTGTATGGCATAAGAGGAGCAGATGCCCTGAGAAGAATGATCACTAATGGCAAGTAGGCACAGATTTGGGTCATGAATTGTTAAGATAAAGTCCTGAGTAAGCAATTCCAGATCCATACAATATGGAGGTATCATTGACTTCAGAGTATAACTATGGTGCTTCAGTCAGGATAATTAGCTGTGCAGAAAAATGTCCAGGCTAATTAACTTTGGCAGAGTGCTGTTTGAATAAGGCTGTACTGTTCTGGGAGCCTCGTTACTGTCTCTGTGCTAAGTAGACTTAAGGTCTGCTTAATATTTATGATTCATTAGCCTTTTCTACTATCTGGTTGCCAAGAGCTTGTATTTTCAGGGCATTTGTTTCACTGCTGCAAGGGTGTGCACTGCAGTATGAGGCATCCAGAAGCTCCCATTACAAATGACAGGCTGATCTACTCAACACCAGGACCTTCAAAGTGTGGTCTGACCAAGCAGACCAATTCTGAAAGATCCATGAAAGACAATGCCTAAAACCAGTTTGATTTCTACTTAGAGCTACACAAACCTAAGAAATTTGTAAAGGGAACTGAATCTTTGTTCTCAATCTTTTGGGGAGCCAGTTAAATCGAAAAAATGGTTGACATGATCTGCTTGGATTTCAGACCTTCTCACTTGGAAGCTGAACTTCTTTCCAACTTTCAGCACTCCTTCATTCTTGGAATATATTGCTGTAGGTTTGGGCCACAAGTAATTCTTCAGAACAACTATTACACTGTGTAACATAGTGCAATTCGAGATGTGAATATTCTTTTTCTTTCTCTAGCTAATACGTGGTGTAGATAATGGGTAGTTTTGTCACTGTCAAACAAGCAGTTTCCCCTCTAGAAGATCTCTCTCTGAAATTCATTCTTTGAATTACTTTTCTCTTGCAGGGTGAGCCCTAGTAAAACTGAAATGTCAAACTCTAGCAAGGAGAGACGGCATTTTATCAGGCACTTACATCACAGTGACTGAGTAAAACTGAATCAAGCATATTTTTCACTGAAGTGCAGATTGTTGGCAACTTGGTATTAAGAAAGGCTAAAGATGAATCATAAATGTTGAACAAACTTCACAGCTACTCACAAACAATGAAGATAGCAACACACTGGGAGGTAAGAGCTGGAGAAGACCTATATGGACATGCAGGCCAGCCTTCTGTCTGTGCACAACTGCTTTCTACATTTCAAGGGCTAGAGAGGTAAAATTTCAAGGGGAAATAATGATTTGCCTTGCATTTGTGAAAGCAACAGAAGTATTAAATTTATTTGTTAGGTCTCTGTCTAGACTATCTGGATGTTTCAGTGACCTGATTTATTTGAGGCAATTTCTACCAAGGCTACCACCAACGGAGCACCATAGAAATGTTAAGACAAAGGATGTTATTGCTGGAAAGTAAAAAAATCTAAATATGTCAAGAATTGCTATTTTCAAGGAAACAAAAGACAGAGGTGTGCAGCACTGTGTCAGTGTTCCCATCATCCGTGTACCCCTTGTGTTCCTAACGAGCTGCAGAGTGCAGGCCTATGAAGATCAAGAGGTGACCCAGCCATGCTGGTTGTTCAGAATTGCCAAGGATTCCAGATATCCTGGTTCACTTGGTTTATAAGAAGCAACTGCTCAGCCTTGGAGATCCCTGGCTATTGGAATCCGCAATGCAAACACTGTGGCCTGGAAACAGGCCTTACCCCAAGGATGCTCAAAGTATTTCTTAGGGATCTCTTTGATAAACATGCAAGAGTTTCTGGTATATTTCCATATAAATACAGGATTTGGTGGGCTGGTAACTAGAAAAATATTATTTTTAAAATTTTCTGAATTACAAATTAAATACAGTAATTTTAATGAGATTTTCATTCAGTAACCTCCAAGCCAATGTACTGGGAAACTGAGAACATGAACTGGAGGAAGAGAATGAGTCTTTCATGGAAAGCAGGAATTTGTAGAAGAGCTTAAACACCTCAACACGATCACTTTGTGTATTTTCATGGCAATAAAGACTAATGAATCCTTTTCATTTAAATAAGGGGGGAAGATGAAGCAAAATGTAGGCAAAAGTGATCTGATCAAACCCAAGTCATCCAGAAGTCAGGGATCAAGCCTAAGCTGGTCAGCTTGGTTCATGATAAGTGGAGACAGGCATGCCCTTCTAGAGGAACAAACACAGCATACAAAAACTGAGTATAATGACTTCTTGGAAGCTTTCAGGGACTGAAGAGAGAAGCAGAACAATTATTGTACGTAGGGATTTATTCACGAAGCTTATCTGTTCTCTACTGCCTACTCTATCCTGTGCTGGTGCCAAATACCCAGACTTTCTGCAGACATCTAAGTTCTTATCAAAGTGAGATGTATCAGAATCACTGGTTTTTGGAGTTGCCAGAGGAAACAGTCTGTCACTGAACTTTAAATTTCTAATTCAGCATAAACATAGAGAGAGAAAATATGACTAAGGCCACGTCCAAAAAGGATTTTGTTGTATATCAAAAATACATGGTACTGCAGCTTCACTATTGGGTGAAATACAGTGCTCTTGATAGAGCTCAAGCTGGATCACCTGACTGTTCTTTCTAACCTTAAATTCTGGTTAAAAATTACGAGGCAGAACAGCTCTGTTCTCAGAACCACTGGAAGCATTTTCTGGAATGGAATTTTGTTCATTGGTAGTCTGAGAAGTCAATTTGGAGCTTTTGTGGAATGATCGATATAGAAAATGTCAGGCTGCAACCTTTTAAAATTTTTAGCCATGGCCATAAATTTTAAGAGTAAACATATTAACAGGTTGGGCAGGGAATATGCACTTCTGGGCTTTTCTCCTTGACACATACAAAACTAGAAATTAAAAATGAAACCAGAACCATTTAGAACAAGATTCATTCTTTTAGGATCAATATGCTACTCCACTTGAAACACCTTGGTCTCAATAGAATGTATTTTGCAATGTATTATCTCAATAAATACTGTTGGGGGTATGAGTATGCAGCTTTTGGGGATTTGTTCTCTTAAGTACAACAACTTGATTTTTGATTCATGTATTAAATATTTCTATTGATTCCATGAGTTACATTGCACATTTCACACTAAAATAAGAAATGCAAATACTGCCTTCTGTCTAGGTCATAGGAAAAATGATCAAGTATTGTCTCTTACTTGGCAAAAAAACCTCATACAATGTATGAAAAACACAGTAATGAAATATTTCAAAGGTGGAAGATGATTAATAAGGAGAGATATTAAATGTCTTGTCAGAATGATGACATAATGTCATTTACTACCATCAACCCAAATAGTGGTGTCAACCACAGCAAGCCACTAGACATTTAAAAAGAAAAAATGTAGAGAAGAGACAGAATAACAAAAAGAAAAGGATCTTACTCAGTTTGTGACATAAACATTTATATTTAAAAGGTCTGGGGACATGATGGAGCAAGACAATGAGGGGGAAAGAGCTGCATGTTGTATATCTGTGACTTAAAGCTGGGTTTCTTGTTGCTCTGGTTTTTTCTAATTTAGTTAAATAGGACTACTCAACAAGAGAAACCATATTTATATGGTATAAATTAGGGAAGGTAAAATGTAAGATGAAAGGGTTTTTTATTTTCAAGCCAAAGGGCTGAAATAGGCTAACCATATTCAGGTACTAGTTGAAATACAATTTTACAGAAAATGGCATATCCATAATAGGATAGATGTTTCTTGCTTAAACCCCAGAATATTTTATTCTAAGGCTCATGAGGACTGGAAGTGCTTGATTTGGTAAATGGCATAGTATAAAATTTTCAGGAATGAATTTTTGATTTCATGTATCATCTTGTGCTCAAGTTGGCAACGATTTTAGGGGAAATCAAAACAGCTTAAATAAAACATTTATTTTCTCTAATCATTGTACAAAACCATTCAGGCAAATCAAGAAACCAATTTCAAAAAGTATTAAATGCTATAATTCTGTGATTTTCAAGGTCCCATTTTGCTTTGGTCCAAATAATAGAAAATTTTGCTCTATCAGAGGGTCCTTAGCTTCTCCCAACAGAAATGAATATTCAGACTTTACGAAACCTTTCAAGGATACATTCCAACTGCAAAGCAAAAGTATGCATCCTGACCATATTTCCAGGCATTCTGGTGTTGCAGGTGCTGATCAGAATAGCTTTTATACCTGAAAATAGAGAGTGGCGTCCTCACATCCTATAAATCATAAGTTTCATTCTATTCTATGCTGGTTGTTGGTAGAAAGGTGACATTGTGCAACAACTATTTTTCTTGTAAAAGTTTAGAGTTTCTTAAGTACCCAGAGGTCTATGCTGAAGAGTTATTGACATTATTGACATTACTTTTTTTGGTTGGGTTTTTTGGCATTTCTTTTTCTATTAATACCTGCTTTCTTAAAAGTAAAGCTGTGCCTTTTGTTCTGGTCAGCAACTCCTTAGAGATTCTAATTAAGTCTTGTCCATTACAGCCCATTAGATGCATTAGATGGTGTTAAAAAGCAATTTGGTTTCCTTCTCCCGTCCATGCCAGCATGCTTACCCAATTACTTCCACGGAGTTTTAAAGATGAAATTTTCAAAAGCATCAGCATTGGCAAAATGCTGTTTTCAGTAAGTCGGTGGTCATCCCATTGACTTCAAATCTACAAGAAACAAAATAGCAAATGTCCAAATATTTTTAAAGACCCAAAGTTGTCTAAATTATGGGAGAGCACTGTAATATATTACAGCAATACCGCTAAGCTAATTAGTTGCTGCTTTCAGTGGCTTCCTATGTCAATATAATTCAATTGCTTAAGAGCCTCTTCCTGTTCTGGTGTTGGGGAGTAATGGAGACATTTTTATTATAACTGACACAGGCAATGAGATTTCAGAGCTAACTTTATGAACCTAATTTCTTTTTTTCCTCTAGAAACAGTACTGTTGAGAAACAGAAAAACAAATATTGGAACTTATAAGCCTGTCTATCAGGGTGGAAAAGAAAGTAGAGGCAGACATAGAACACCTGAAATCTTTCTACATTTAATAACTCACAAAATATCTGTTTGAAAGAAAAGTAAACAGCCAAGACTGGAGTGATCTCACTGCAAAATATAGAAATGTGTGTCCCAAATGCTTGCCTGAATGTCAGGGGTATTGTTCTTCTGAATGTCCTTCAGTGTCCTCCTCTTTTCTTTTTTTTTTTTTAGTTAAATACCAATGTGAGATATTTTTTCTCACACAGTTTTCACTTTCAATACATGAAAGTTAAATTTCCTTTAATGATGGAATTAAAGGACACAAAAGCTTATTTTTATATTATGAATATTGCTATTGTTAGTATTTTGAAGCAAAATAACCACATTCCTGATAACCATTATTAGAGACTGGAGGTAGGTCACATTCTGGCAGGATCCAGTATTTAAGACAAGATGACTCTCCTGGTTCTATAAGGTTCCTAAGAAAGGCTTCACAAGGGAGAAGAGATTATTATTATGGCTTCTGGGAAGAGACTCGGAGCCCTCACTCAGGCCTTTATTGCTGTTAAGCTTTCTAGACAGTTACTTCCTTGTGGATTTAATAAATACTGACAAATCAACCCATTTTTATTTTGTGTCCGAGTGGCAAAGGAGAAGCTCTCTAAAGAGCTGAAAAGTATTAATCACATATATTTAAGTGAGAGAAGAGAGACGTATCTCTCCATTTTGGTTCCACTGGTGATAATCTCATTCATTACAACATCTCATACCCAAGCCTTGGAGTCCTCATTTACCACTCCCTGTAGGCTGGTGAATCAGTGCAGCGCTGAAAATTGTGTCAGGCTATGCTGATATGTTAAGCAGCGAAATGCAGCAACAGAAAAACCAACACAGGGCCTATGGCAGCACCTCAACCCTTGCAGGGTCTCCTGGGGCAGAGCAGGGCACTCCTGGCACAGCCCTCAGGTGGGCACTGCTGCCTCTCTGAGCTTCAGGGAAGCAGCTGAGCACTAAACCGTGAGGGACCTTAATGCCATGTAACCTGTGGTTATATGTGATTTACAAAGCTGGAAGAACAATCTTGTTAAGAGGAAAACAAGGAAATAAAGACAAAATAGCTACTCAATAATAGGTACGAGGTGCTAGGCAGTGTGCCAGCTCCTTTCCATCTGTATTCGGCATCTGTTGGCTTTTGCACATTTTGTTGTGTTTTCAGCACTTTTCATTGATTACAGATTTAGATGCTGTGATTTCTACCAAGTATGATACCAGAAAATTGTCAAAATATTTGCAGCCAAATGCACACCCATTCAAAATTCCACAACCTTTAAACCCCAAAACTTACAGGCAGAAAAGAAAATGAGATACTGCTTAGATTCATAATTTTCATCACAAATAAAAAAAAAAAAGGTGCATTTTTCAGTGCAATATGATGACTTTTGGACTAAAACTTTTAGATTAGTTGATACTGGGACTAGAATTCCCCAAATGCAATACTTTTACTGTTATACATGTTGTGGAAAGGTGGCTGGGGATGAAATTAGAGGAAACTGAGAAGTTATATTCACATCCTAACAGAAGTTATAACAATATGGAAATTATAGGGTAAAATACAGATGCTGCTCCTTGGATGGAAGGTGGCTGGCATGCTCCAAACCTGTTCCACGACGATTCCCCTGACACACAATCTGCAAGCACAAGCACTTCCTAAGGAGCATGGAATGGAAGGTGGAGCAGAGCAGAAGCACCACGGCCAGGCTCTGTTGGAATCCATTCAGGGAAGGGAACTCAGGGGCACTTTGCAGCTGATAAACTGCATGGCAACTGTCAGCCAGGGGAGATAGGAGATATCTTGCTGCTGAGCCAACAAATGTGGCAAAATAACTCTCCTCAGATAAACTTGGATCATTACAGCATAATTGTAATATTAAGGCACACCTCCATCCCAGAATTACCCACCTCCAAGGTATGACCACCCCTCACTGAGGAAGTGCTCTTTAAGAGTGAAGTGAGAGAATTTTACATCAGTCGGTAACAATGGTATGTATGAGTAGAGGCATTCAAGCTCCACCTAAAGATAAAGAATTAGCATAAAATTTGAAAACGGGAGAAAGTTAGGGAAGACTGCATTGTAACTATTAGGAAACGCTTCTTCAACAGTAAAGACAGACAGGACAAAGATAAGTTGACGTGGTACCTGGATTGCAGTGAACATATTCGCACTTTGATGATAAAACAAGGGAAAGCTAAAGGAAAATCTGCTCTGGATAGCCCTTTGCTCTAACTTTAACAAAAGTTTCATGGAGAAATAAAAGATTCTAGACGGAGATCACACACACACACACAAAAGCAAAGGAATTACTTTTTTTTTTCCATTGAAATTTTTGGTGAATATTCTGTGGAAGGAGATGAAGTCAGTTTTCTGGGGTTTTTCTCTTTAAGGATTTATATAAATACAGTAAAATATAATGCAGAAGAAGCAGACCGTTAGGTCATTAGGGCATGGACACAGAAATGAAGGATCTGGTCCACTTAATAAGCAAGCTCAACAGGGAAAACCCAGCAGGTTTTTTTGTTCAGGTTTTATTTCTTCCTTCTTAAGCTTTTAATGTTTTGTTGCTATTGTTTCCTGTCTATAAGGCTGAGCAAGGACCTCAGTGAGATTTGAAGTCTCTGTAGATTTTCCTGCTGGCTCCTAAACTGCGTATAAGTACAATATTCCCAGGCTTATCCAGCTCTGTTTTAGAAACCATTTGTAATCCACACAAGAGCAGTAAAGAAGAAACATATACCGTATTATTACTGGGATAATTGCTGCTTGGCTAATCTCAAATTTCATTGCTTCTGGGCTTCCTTTCTTATTAGCTGTGAATGTTTATAATTTCAAATGATTGTGTAAATCCTTCTTGCCTCATCTAGCCCCTCTGCAGAAAGAGCTGTTGTCCTTGACTTTAAAGCTATCCTGCTTCATTTTCAATACATCCAAACCCACTCTAAACAGTCTTTCCATTTCTTGGTGAGGTGCCAGCGATTCTGACACCAGAGCAGTCAGATCCTGCCAGCTATTGCTATTGTCAATAGCCAGCTTTCAGCAGGAAAGACATGTTGTAAAGCTTTGAAGTAGTTGATCAGCTATGCTCAAGCGACCACTGCTCCCTATATGGATGGAGCTTGGATTCACTGCACACACTTCTCATTTCAGTACAAAGTCAAAGAAAGAGATCTGAGAAATGTCTCTGTTCATCTCCAAAAGCTGAAAACAAGGTCTCCCTTCTGCTGCTTACATATGTGGCTAATCTCCTCCAGCACACCATCAGCTCATGTTTCCTCTTTCCAGAGGAGAGCAGACACTGTTCTGCTTATTTCCCCCAATTTTAATCCACCCATTTTGGTAAACCTGCATCCAGTAGTGTCCAAAATCCAGGAATCCTTTCTCTCAGGTGAGTCTCCTAACCACCAGTCTGAAAACTTCTCTGCTTCTTACTTTCTAGGTCAATTAATATTTACTTATTTTAAAACTGACAAAGCTCCAGATGGAGGGGTGCCTATTGCAAACAACACTACAGCTGCCAGTTGATTACAAGCTCCCCAAAGATGGGACACCACAGGACCTATTCCAGGATCCCTTCCCCTTCCCTGTCCCCTTCCCTGTCCCCTTCCCTTTCCCTTTCCCCTTCCCCTTCCCTGTCCCGTTCCCTTTCCCTTTCCCCTTCCCCTTCCCTGTCCCCTTCCCTTTCCCTTTCCCCTCCCTCTTCCCTTTCCCCTCCCTCTTCCCTTTCCCCTCCCTCTTCCCTTCCCTTCCCTTCCC
>VZRN01006818.1:5044921-5061905 GCA_013397935.1 Dasyornis broadbenti
CCTTCCCTTCCCTCCCCTCCTCTTCCCTCCCCTCCCCTCCCCTCTCCTATGCTGCAAGCATGCCTGTACTGCAAAATTCTGGACTAATTATCACGACAGAGTTCTCATCTTGTTAATTGCATCTAAATGTTCACTACTGCACGAATAACTCAGTAGTGGGGAGTTTAGATATATTTCAGGAAGTGTGATAAATATTTACAAATTTTCATATCTCAGACAGTTCTGTCTATATGGAGAAGAGCAGAAAAATGCATTTTCTACTGGAAAGAGTCTGGAGAAGGATTGTCTTTAAACTCACGAATTTTAGGTGTTTGGGTGCCTTGCAGGTTTGAAAACAAACAAAGGAAATAACAAGCAAAGGAAATGCATTCCTGAGGGGAGGTGTGTCTGTGAGTACTCAGACATTGAAAATTCAGACTTCTAATCTTTCTCCTTTCTCCTTTTTTTTTTCACTCTTGTACACAAAATTTATGAATTTTAATGGCACTAAGATGGTTCTCCTGTTTTTCTTTTACGTCATTTTACCTATTTTAGCTCCTAGGAGAGAAAGGCTTGTCTATTTCTGCATCTCTTTTACTCCCATCTTGTCAATGCTATCCTCCTCTAGTGGCAGTATTTATTCAGAATCCTTTGACAAGTGGTTCTAAAGATGTGGATGTCAGGGAAAGCTGAAGCATCACCATAGCATTATGCAAAAATGTCTATTGTAATATAAATCCCTGTGCCACAGCAATTTTAGCCTCTCATTTAGTCACTTATACAAGATGTGCTATAATCATGGTGAAGGCATAACTTATTGTTGCACTGATAGATTCCATACAATCAGTGCATTGTAAAATATGATGAAAATCAAGTTTTATTCTGGCAATTCAGCATTACATGACAATAGAGACACTGCTCCCTTAAATCCTCTATGGTCTCAGCCCTTTCTTTTTCTGCTGGCTGAATCTGCTTTTCCCAGAGATTTTGGGATGCAGCCAAGTAACATCGACAGTCCTTCTCAGGAGCTAGTCTCCATCTGACTAACAGAGCATCAGCTGGCTCCTTGACCCTTGCTGAGGAATTCCCCCGATGGATCTGAAAGAATGAGTCCCACAAAAGCTCCAACCCATCACAAAGCAGTGTTTATTTTTCTCTCCTGAACAGGGAAGGCCACAGATGCTGAGCTGGGGAAGGTCTTCTTTGAGAAGCTGCACCTCCCTCTTTGGCAAGCTCCCTGTGCTTCTGTCCTGGCACGGCAGCAGCCACTGCTGGCTCACACCCAGCTGCCTCTGCCTGTTGGTCTCGCTCAGCCTCCCACCTGAGCCTCCCCATCCATCTTCCTAAGGCTCACCCTCCGAGATACAAGACCAAGACACCTCCAGTAACCTCCCTCCCTGAAACAAGCTTTTTGTGCCAATGAAAAATGATGCATTTTCATGACATTCCTGACCTTATTTCAGGGAAAGAATTTGCTCTTTTAGGATCTGTCCTTTGGCTTCAGGAAGACATAGAGCAGCCTCTGCTCTGTTCTTATGAAACAACTTGACACCAATAAAAGATGCCAGGTAGAATGATTAAAGCAACGTGTGGATTCTCCAGGTCTCCTCCTTAATCTTCTCAAAGGACTGAGGGACACTACAGCATTCCTTCACAGTCTCTACCCTGCTTTTCCATCAATACTTCTGCTGCATTCAGTTTAATTATAGAAGACACTGTCTGCTGTCCAAAATACAAACTTCTTGAGCCAAAATTTAATTAATTTCATATCGTAAAATCATACTTTGCATATTAAACAAATAGAGAAAAATCTCTGAATCTTTTCCCACATCAGAGATGCTTTTTATGACATTATTACTATAAAGTTAGGATAAAAAGAGAGTTTAACATTTAACAGTAATGGTGATGTTTGAGGTAATTTTGATCTCTCATGGAAGTGAGTTCTAAAATCATGGACCAGTTGCTGGTTTTCTGTACATAAACTTCATTTTTGAGATTAACAATTCTGTGTTAGAGCCATGGGATATCACAACCACATAGCAAGCAAGTGAATTTGTAATTTAGGTCAACCCCATTGAAGGATTTAAAGATTAATTGAGGACAGGCAGAACATTGTCTTTGGATGCTTTTTTTTAGAGACTACAAGCAGAAATGTTGTGACATCAATCATCCAGAAGAATCCTACATGGGGGTATAATTTAAACTGACTAACAAATCCTTCAAAAGCCATGAACTCTTCTGTCACAGTAGTGGTACCTAAGGATTCAAATGAGTCCTGCACCAAAAAAATTAAAGAAATAAACGAGAACTAATTGCTAAGCCAAAACAAGTGAACTCACAGTATTTGTGTTTTCAGTATCACCAACACGTGCCAGCAGTACGTGTGTTTGTTTTAAAAGCCCTGCTCTCTGACTCGTTGGGGTGGGTTGACCTTGGCTGGGTACCAGGTGCCCAACAAGCTGCTCCATCACTCCCCTTCTCAGCTGGAGAGGGGAGAGGAAATAAGGCAGAAAGCAGCGCATACGTCACGATAAGGCAGCGCACTAAAGCAAAAGTGAAAAGTTGTGGGAACAAGAAAAGGAGAAAAAGATTTTATTCTCTACTTTCCCATCAGCAAGTGTTGTCTGGCCACTTTCTGGGAAGCTGCGCTTCTGCATGTGCCGCAGTTGCTCCAGACGGCAAATATTGCAAATAACAAATGCTCCCCACTTCCACCTGCCTTTACCTAACTTTTTCATTAGAGCAGACAGCATAACAGGTATGGAAAATGCCTGCAGCCAGTTGAGGTCAGCTGTCCCAGCTGTGTCCCCTCCCCAGATTTCACCCATCTCCAGCCTACTGTTCAGGGAGTGGGGAGAGAATGTTGGAGAGACATTGCTGATGCTGCGCCAGCACTGCCCAGCAGTAGCCAAAACTCTGGTGTGTTATCAACAGCTTCCTAGCCACAAACACCAAGCACAGCACTGTGAGGGCTGCTCTGGGGAAGATTAACTCCATCGCAGCCAGACTAGATACACTCATTTTGAAATTAGCTACACAAAGCATTGCACAGAGAGATTGTTAAGAATATTTGTGGTTGGAAATGAAATCTAATATGTCTTTGTGGTTCAGGTTACATCATCACGAAAACGTATCAACTGTTGACTTTGTAAAGGCAACACTATGTTCTAGACCCATTTATGAGGAAAAAAAAAACCCATCTAGTCCTAAAACAAACACATCTTCAGAGCCAATGAATTTCAATGCACTCTAGGAAAAGGAAAAAAAACACTCATGCTTTTTTAAAATGAGAAGAGTAAACTGAAAATCTTCAGTTCCACCTGACACCATTTTGTCTCAAATATTTAAGTCTTTGATAACCTGATTATACTGGTGTATCATTCAAACAAACATTACATTTCTTTGGGGCTACTTTTTTCCTGAAAAAAAAAAAAAAAAAAGAATCTTTAATGGTTTGGCCTTTATCAAGACCAATTGCAATTACAGAAGGAGACACCATATGTCCAAGAATCTGGAGTTTTTGTTGGGAAAAAATGGCATTTCTTCAAGTTGAGTGACAGGCTGTACGAGGTTGAATAACATGGTCAGCCATTTAGAGTTTGGTTGGCTGAAAGAAAGAACAACACTATTGGAGAGGAAAAAAAAAAATCTGTCTTTTCCATCACTTTTAATTAACTCAGAACACTTAATCAAATAGTGTGACTTAGCAGCATGACTTGAAATTGATAGGAACATAGATGTTTAAAGTCTGGCTGAGTTTTTGTCAGTCAGGTCCACAGCTGCTAGTTTACAACAGAAATTGACAGTATTTAGCTTTTATTTATAGTCATTTTAAAAACAGCAAGCCTAATTCTGGTGTTATGTTGCCATGCCTCTGACATGAATAAGGCAGACCCAGAACAACTCACCGAGAATTTTTTTTTTTATGTATATCCCTGAGACACTTCTGTTACACGGCTCAATACAAGCAGCCCTAACATGCTGTTGTGTAGTCCCAGTGGAGGTGATGAGTGAGAGCATGTGAGACTGTTAATGTGCACTCTCCAGAACACCCTGGATTGCCAGGGGTCTGGACATCTAGGACCCTTCCTCCACTTTACCCAGTTTTTGACCCAAGACAACGCTGTAGCCCTATACCCTGCAAGGATAGAGCAGCCGTGTGCTGCTGCTTCCCCAGAATACTCTTCCAGAACATTGAGGAACTTTCACAATCTGGAAGTGGTACTTTTTAAGGCTAATCATAAAATCACAGAATGGTTTGGAAGGGACTCTAGAGACCCAGTCCCCACCTAATGGGCAGGGACACCTACCACTAGACCAGGTTGCTGAGAGCCCTATCCTGTCCAGGAACACTTTCAGGGATTGGGCATGCACACCTTCTCTGTTCCAATGTTCCACCACCATCATAATACAGAATTTCTTCCTTCCTAATATCTAATATAAACCAACTCTCCTTCAGTTTAAAGAAGAAAATTACCCATTTTAGTATCATTATATCACTTTGTATGTAGTCCCTCTCCAGCCTTCCTGTAGTCCTCTTTAGGTAGTGGAAGGTGCTATAAGATCTCCCCAGAGCCTTCTCTTCTCCAGGCTGAAAATGACCTTGGATGATTTCTATTTTGATGATTCATCTGTCATTTTTGAACATCTGTACGGATTACAATTGGATTTTGGAAATAAAACAGATGCCAATTCTGTTCAGGAGATACAGCCTTGATAAGAGTTTGCAAATGGCTCTGGGCTACTCTCTGGCTTGCACCAAGCACCACTTAATTCTCCCAAATGTGAAACCATGGCCAGAACAAGAACACATAAGGAACTCAGAGTGCATATTTTCTGACCTGGACTGCCAATCCTGGAGCAAGCTGAATAGGTTTTTGAACAATATGATCCAGAACACAACATTCAGGAATTTGATCTGACACAGTCTTTGTACTTAATATTGTCAGTAATAGTATCAATAATGAATAATAAAATATCAGAAGACTGTAACGTTTTTTTATTTTGAGCAAAGAAACACTCAGGAGGCTGAATAACACTGAAAATTACCTCAGATTCCATGCCAGTAAAGAAAAATTAGGTTCTTCCCATCTGTACCAGATGGCTCTGTGGATGAAAAGTTTTCTTGTGCAACTCTCTGTAGAAGAAAAACACGGTCAGAGAAGCCCACTTTCAAAAAGGTCTTCACGTACAACACCTTTTCTGTAACTCAGTGCAAGGTCCTTGCTCTGTAGTGTGGTATGTCCTCATTGTCACTATTCAGTATATCAGTGCAAGGGCAGTAATCCATCCTTTTTGCTGAAGCTTCATTTACATGGAAAGTTAATGTCATGTTTTGCTTATACCAGAGGACTAATTCCTTAATGACACAGTGCCTCGTGCATGCTCATCAATGAAACAAGAGGAGGATTTTGATCCTGTTTTCTCCTTCTATAAAAAACACAGAAAGAATGGAATTCATGCTAACAAATGCATATGAAGGTGTATACATCTGAGCTCGCTTCCTTTTGTCATTGCTGGAGAAAAACAAGCACTTCCTACGTATCATTAATCTCATCCTAAAGTCTAAAAGAGATGTGGCGCCCCGTAAATGTATTTGGGCTTTTTCTCTCCACAGAACCTAGCCTGATGAGATGTCTATGATGTAGAAATCTAAAGTTAGACAAATTGATTACTACCTAAAAGAAGTGAATTATAGTGGAAAGTACATCCAGGCCACCTGTTTTCAACTTCATTTCAATGTATAAAGTTCCAATGTACAGAAGCCAGACAAAAGTGTGAGTTTATGGTCTATCCATAGGAAACTATTATCTTCCTTTCACCACTCAGTTTCTAAATCCTGCTCTGGATTTTTCAGTCTGATTGGTGATATCCATGGTACCCTAGTTCTTATTTACCATCAGTCACTTTGAATGTCTGACAGCTAAAACACACTGAGATATCGGTTGTCTCATCCCTCTATTACGGTATTGACGAGACAAGGCAGTAAACATTTTTCTCTCACTCTGCCAATGCTACAACAACGTCACCATCCTGCACTGTACTTTGGTAGTACAAACCCAAACAAGTATCAGTATGTCTGAACTGGACAATGTGAGGATAGTTCCCCCTTTGAGATTCTGCATTATGTAATTTGTGGTAATGCTGGACACAGTGACAAGCCTGAATAAAGCAAGTGATGCCCCACGACCAAGGCAGATTTCTGTTATAAAATGCCTTAATTCAGTCAAGATTAGGACTATTGTTTAGGAATTTTTGCAGCAATTTTCTTAGTATTTTGGAAGAGTCTTCATCACTATGTCATTTATTAATACACAACTTCTTTTAATCGTTAGTTCTAATACATTTCCTGGGCTAACTTGGGAAATGTTAACTTGTTTATCAATCATCAACTACCATTTCTCAATCAACAGATTTTTAAGCCAAATAACATTCTAAAATATCTTACATTTGCTTCTGTGAAGGAGTAATGCATAGCCTGGTTAATCTTTTCAAGATCAAGGACTTGACTGGAAGAGGAATATGGGAATTTATAAAGAACAACTGCTAATATTTTATAAACAAGACTGAACTCATTGATGCTGATAATATTGGTTTAGTAAGAAAGCATACCAGCAAATTCCAATGTAGTAGTCAAAACTATAAGGACTAGTCTGATAAGTGGAGTTATAATTAAATTAAATATTTCATTTTCTGTCAGATGGCTTTCTGTTTTAGTAGGGTAATCTTTGAATAAATATTTTTCTTTTAGCTTAGCTTCCCAACAGAGACAAAGACTGCTTTAGGACTTTACAAATTGTTCCCAAATGTTTTCATGCACCATACTGAAGTTTCTTTCAATATGTCTTCTAACATTCTTTAAAACTTCGTCTACGGAGAACTAAATTCTCCTTCTAAGTGAGATTATTTCAAGGACTCTAAATCTAGTTACTACATTCAGTTACAAAAATAGTGTGTTGTCTCTTTGTATACAAGTTTTGCCTAGCAAATATACTGTCATTGAGCACTGGCCGGCCTCTTCCCTTACTTGTCTCAAATCCATTTCTTGCTAAACAAAGGTTGATTTCAGGTGGTCATTCTCTGGAGCTCACACCCTCTGCACCTGGGCTGTTCCCTTGCACTTTGTCAGCAAAGCACTCACTGCTTTTGCAAATGGCCAATTGTTTGAGCCATTAACTATTAACGTTTCAGTCTCTCACACAGGTGAAAGAGAAAGGAGATTATACTTAAATATGGAAATTCTGACTAAATCAGTATCTTTACTCAGCAGAAAGCAGGGGGCCATGTTAATTTCCTGGAAAGTTTCCTTAAAAAAAAATCACATGCTATCAGAACCAGATTTAGCACTAAATATTAAAAGACTATGTGATATCCTTGGAATAATAAATTAGTTACACATTCTGACTCCTGCCCTCACTTCTTCTCTGCCCCATACTTTCTTTTGACTGTCATTTTGCACACTGACAAGAGGTATCAGCTGAGGACTCCGCTCATCACAGATTGTTTGCAGAGTGAAGTATACCCCTGTTTTATGCAGAAGTGAATAGTGAAAAGGTTGAGCATTGTAGGTTTATAGAGTCTAAAGAAGAATCTGCTCCACATTCTCAGTTCTACAGAAAAATACCTCCCATAGGAATCACAGTGCTGCTGTTTTTTTCTGTAACTTTTAGTGATTCTGCTTTTTAGCACCTTTATGAGCCGTGGCTCTCAGACTCTTTTTTTTTCACCAGAATCATTACAGCTCTATGGACCAATAGTGCTTTTATCCTCTATGAGTGTACTATTTCTATAATACACATAAAGCTCCAAGTAGAAATCTAAACCACCTATTGGCAATTTAACAATACTGAAGATGTGCGTTTATGAATAGAGATTTTTACTAACAATCTAGGATCCAATTGTAGCTTGGTCACAAACTTGCAAGATGAAAAAGCACAGAATTGCAGCTGCTGCCAGAGCAGCATACGAACAAAATTGTCAGTAGTTTGAATTCCTGATTCTGCTGTTAGCTTCCCTTTTGTTTTAGAGAACACAAAGCATGGAACTAAACACCTCCAGATTACAGTCTTGGTACAGTCTTGCTTGATGACACTGAAAGGCCAGATTCACAGAACCACACAATGGGTAAGTTTGGAAAGAACCACAGTGAGTCATCTGGTTCAACCTCCCTGCTCAAGCAGGGTCATCCTAGAGCACACTGCACAGGATTTCATGCAGATGGTTCTTAAATATCTCCAGTGAGGGAGACTCCACAACCTCTCTGGTCAATCTGTTCCAGTATGTGGTCACCCACACAGTTAAGAAGCTGTTCCGGATGTTCTGTTGGAAATTCCTGTGCATCAGTTTCTGTATCCCATTTTCTCTTGTCCTATTGCTGGCCACCACTGAGAAGAACTTGGCTTCATCCTCTTGACACCCTCCCTTCAGATATTCACAGACATTGATGAGGTCCCCTCTCAGTCGTCTCTTCTTGAGGCTGAACAGGTCTCAGCCTTCCCTCATGGGAGAAATGCTCTAGTCCCTAAATCATCTTTGTTGACTAACAAAATTTAAACTAGAGCTATGGGTCAGGATGAATCCTTGCAAGAAGAAGGAGTAATATCCAAGAACAGTTTCCTATATCTTGTGACCCAACAGGTATCAGTTCCTCCTTCACTTTGTGAGCTCAGAGCTATGAGGAAAAAAAATTGTTAATACAGAGAAATGACAATGCAACCTGTCTTAAGAAAAAGAAATGTATTCTACACCAATGAGTCTGTATGGATTTTAAACGTCTTCATGGACAAATAACTCAGCATAACTGCCTGGTGTACTTCTATAAGAAAGTCAGGCTAGTGCCAAAAAATGAGCAAGTGAAAAGAAGTGACTTGACTTAGATACAAATTCAGTACAATATTGTGTACCATTCTGGCATGCTTACTTTCAAGGGGGTTTTGCACAAGTTGCAGCATGAGAGATTTTGTTCCGAGTTGAGCTATTCAGAAATGCATAATAAGGAGGTATTATTTACTTGTTTTCAAAGTTAGAAAATGGACAGAAAACTATTTTTATATAATCAAATCCTCTGTTGTTTTTGTCATGTCTCTTGCACAGAAATCTGAGCAGTAAACTCTGCTCATTATTCTGAAAACCTGACACAAGTGAGGAGAAAACTGACATAGAGATGAATGACAATATCTGGAGGTCTCAACTGCTTTCGGTCTTGAGGTGATACAAAGATTATCAAAGTGCATGGAAAGGATGCTTGTGACTATTGCATTACATAGCTCTAATACATAGAAAAAATTTAATATGCTAGTAAGTTTCAGATGCAGCTCAGAAACAGGGCAGGAGAACATTAATGACTTTCCTAAATTTTTAGCATCTTAAATGCATCATGGTTTCAATGACCAGGCAAAAGTCCCCAGAGCAGCCATCTAAAAGATCTGGATTTGCTTTTGTTCACCATAAAGGTAAAGTAATATGTTAAAGTGTCTAAATAGTCTTACACTACACTGAACAAAAATATAATAAGCATGAATGCCTAGATCCTAAAGGCAGAAAATTTAAAATACAAAATTTAGCTTAAATTTAAACCCTTACCAATCAATCACTGGAACAGACAATCAAATGAGGCTAATAGATACTTTGCTCCTTCTTATAGTCCAATCAAGTCACCAAGGCACTCAGGAAGACAGATTTTGACGAAGATACAGCTTTAGCTTCAAGTTAAATTATTATGGCAAAAGTAGAATTAAAGGCAATAGACAGAGTATTTCCTTTTTCCAACTTCTTCCAATGATAACCCTAATATTGCACCCAGTACAGAGCTGATTGTGGCATCAAAATCTGATGAAGGGTTAGCGGGTGGAAGGAGGAATGATTTTTATTAGTAAAAGTCAAAAAGGATAGAATAGATCATGGTTTGCACTTAAGTGGAGTGGATGGATTTTGCTTCTGTTTGCTGAAGCAGATGAGTACATAAAATGTGTGGCTTTTGCATAACATCAGGATTTTAAAATAATTTAGTATTTCAGAGATTTGTGACTTCTGGTCATTCTTTTCCTGCAAATACATTAATGCCTCTGACCTTCTGCTTCTGCACATTAGTGCACTGTTAATTAAGACAGTATTGCATTTTATGAAGAGATTCTTTTCAATTCCATTCATTTGAATCAAATTACATTTTTAATAGCATTAACTTGAAGGTCAATACTTTTTCTTTGGCATAAAATTTTAAATCCTTGATAATGGGATGTCAGTTTGCAGAGCAGGGAGGGGCAGCAAAAAAGCTATTTGCAAATAATGCCATTTCCATTCCAAATGTGTTGAATTTATCAGCTGCATAATATAGTTCCTTTTTCAGTACTTTACAATGCTGTTCTGTAGACTCTGCTGAAATCTATCAGTGCCATGTGCCTGCAGGTGACTCAGGGCCAGGTTTGTGTGAAAGGAGGTGTCAAATATCACACCTGCTGGTGAGAAGTTAAATATTATCAAAGTTTAAAGAGCACATCCCAGAAGATAATCCTGCTTGCTCTCCTTACCTGTTGGCATTCCTTTCTGTGGTCTACTTTTACCACTTCATAAAGCCTCTGAGCTTTACACAGAGGTGAAGGGTTTATTTTTCTTCAAGATATCTCATGAGCAGCTAGTCTTCCAGTTGTGAATCTGTAGTTGACAGTAATTAAAGCTTTTTTTTTTTCTTTCAGATAAAAAGGCCAGCCAGTCATTTGAAAGGTAGTGTATTTGAGCACTGCTTTTATTTTTATACTGATATTTTAAGGACAGTGTACTGTCATCCCTGTTCGAAGACATTCTCTTCATTTTGAGCAATCCAGGCATCTTAAGGGTTCACTTTCCCTAAACAGCAAAATACAGTGGTCGCAGCACAGACAACACCTCTTTTGATTATTGCTATAGAAACAAAACCATGCAAACCTCTATGTGTGCCTATCTGGAAACACAGGTATGTGTGTATGCATTTAAAGGGAAAGGATCCCTTGTCATCTCATATTAAGAACTGACAACTCTGAGATTTTTATGAAAAATCCCTCAGGAAACGATGAAAAAGATCCTGCTGAAGAGGGAGATCATGAAGAAACAGTGTGCATATTTCAGAAATAAAGTGGAATTTCACAGCGTTGTGCAAACCTTTCGTAGTGAACCCTATTTTTCATAGCATAGCCTAATAGCCAGGCTGGTAAACAACATGGGTCTGACTTTGCAATTAATGATTGTTGTTTTGGTGGAGGGGTTCTGTTTCTTTTTGTTTGGGTTTGTTCGTGTTGGGTCAGAGAGAGGAAGAAGAGAGTCACTAGAAAGGCAGAGAAATATCTTTTTAACAAATATGTTGATGCTAGTCTCTCGAGTGTGTATATGGGATTATTACCACAAGCACCAGCACTCACACTTTAGAAAGGGAGCTCACTATTTTGCCTGAATATAACCCTGACCCTGTTTTAACCAGCTTGAGAGAATCTGCAGGGTCAGACATATGAAGTAAAATTTTCCCAGCACACATTTTTGTGTCTAGAGAGCTTTTCTCCACTGCCACGGCAAGACAGGTCTTGTTTACACAAGGAGTTTGTCTAAGCATGGGCAAAGCTGTCAGAATAAAATAGCATCTGTGAAATGAGGCCTGACAAAAAACATTTTATGATCACCTGGAGTGCATCAGCGATTCTAAAGATATTATCTGAAAAAGGAATGTCTGAAGATGGAGAGAAAGGAACTGAAAAGGAAGCAGCTAGTATAATCCAAGACACAGTCCTGACTCTTTCTGGAAACACTACATCAGGTGCAAAAATGAATGATGTAGAATCATGGGGAATGAAAAGGAAAACCAAAAAAACCCCAGAAATTTCATAAAAGGGAGATGACTGAGTGTTAAAAACAAAAATTCTGTTCTGCAGTTGAAGCCTAAAGGTGAGACAGGACTCAGGGATAATCCCATAGGTCAGGATCCTACCAGTAAAGGAAAGGTCCTTTCCAGAAAAGGAACTCGCAATGGCAACTTTCAACGTCATCAGAAACAGAGTCTAAGCTTTTAATTGACTTTGTGTTTGGAAATGTTTGAAATGGCACAGCATTAGGAGATGACAGGGTGCACAAAACCAAGAGGAACTATAGAGAATAGAAACATTGGCAGGGTGGAGAGTGGGGTGGAAGCAAAGAGATGAAGTCATCAGAGCAGTGTATGAGAGAATTATTACATGTCCCAGAAGAACATGTCAAAGATTTGTTGCTTTGTCTCAGGGGCATTGCTCACAGTGCCTCATTGTTGCTGTTATCACCTAACTTCAGGCAGCCAAGTGTGAGAGTTTTGATCTCAGCTTTTTCAATCACAAGTCAGTAGAAAAATCCACAAAACTTTGAAAGTGATTGCAGTAAGGTCAGGATCCATCCCAATAAAGAAATCTTGTAATTATTTCTAACACTAAACAGAGCATCTTTAAGAGCACCCACCACTTCCTCTGTATGGCTAGAGAAATGGGAGTTGGGCTAGGTGGACTTATGGATCAGAGGTAACATAACTCCTCATAATCTCTTACATTCAATGCATTAGGCAGCAGAGAACCCATGGCATATATATACAGCCAAGAGTCTGTTGTTAGTATATTCAAAATTGAATTGAGTAATCAGATTAATCTAGCTCTAGTCATTACAAAAATATAACAATACATATTAACAATACTTCCACAAAGAAAAAAAAATCAATAATAGTAACAATGTTGTTAAAACTGAAATACACACGCTGCGTTTTTATCCCTTCCTGATGTTGTGCTCATCCTTCCACTGCTCCAGTGGGCTGTAAAGTCGGTATCTCCATAGGGTTGGTGATGTGTTAAAATGAGATGTCAACCTCTGATGTCTCATCAGGAGGCATATGGTGTCGCTCGTTTCTTCTTTCCACTCACTCTAGGATTTATTTAGGGAAATTCTTATACATTTGACAGCATACTTTTACACCCTTTTAAAAAATTGATCTGCAGCTGCATATTGCATCTGCATTTACTGTATGTGGTAACTTTTAAGCAATAGATGTTTTCTTCTTTTTTATTTTGTTACCTGTAAAGTCAGTTTCGGCCATCTTCAGGTACGCATTCCTTCAGCTGACCATTGTTGAGTTGTTTATGAGCATGGGGTCTCCTGCATCAAGTTTGTACTCTATCTCTTACCATTCCATCTCTTACCCCTCTCCTATGCCGCTCATATCCTATGGCCTCACTTCTCAAAGCTTCCTCTATCATTTGAAAGCTATGTCCACATTACCTGCCATTTCTTTATGTTAGAGGTGACAACGTACAAAGATAAACAGAATGAAAATAAATTCACCTTAGACACCTGGTCAAACATAAAAAATGGTGTTGGAGTTAAACCCAGTAAAACAAAGCTGCAGGCAGGTCAAGAAAAGCTCACTAAGAGTGGACCTGACAGATTTGTCCCAAGGCCTTGCAAACTCTGTACAGTGTTTATTGCCTTTTACTAGCAAAGGCAAGGCTTTGTTACAGACTGACATAGTTATGCAGTTAAATGGAAAGTTAGATTTATTCTTAGAATTTCTTCAAGCTTTCTACATCTGGAATCTATCGTGTTCCCAGTTGCAACACTGAGAAAGCAGAAATATTCAGCAACTTCAGAGACTTATTTCTGAACTTGATCTAGTTTATCCTATTATATTGGAATGTGGACTCAAACCTTTGTCCAAGATCCGCAAAGAACTCAAACTCTTCTCATCACCCTTACCTATAGTTCTCCCTAACAGAAATACTTCGTTGCCTCTTCGATCCTTCTTTTGCCTTTTATGTATACAGACATATCGTCTCCACAAAATGCCTCAGGTAACACAAGAATAGAACATTTCATATCAATTGGATATCAACATCCTTTATTGTGAGATTGCTTCTTTCTGCTGTGTTAGGAGCCAGGAAAAGATATCTTTCTCTGCTTCTCTTACCAAGGATCAGGTATTTCACAGCTCTGATTAATTTCAGTTTGAACTGCAACCGTTAGAGAAGGGCACCAAACACTTCTCTATTTGATGTCTCCAGTTTCTTTGGATTTTATGTGGAAATGATGATTTTAGCAAATGTAAAGTAACAATTTATTCTCCATTTATTCCTAATGCACAATGTTTCTGAAAACAGATGTTGTTCACTATTCTTTCTCTGGAGTCAACTACCTTTCTTCTAATCCTTTCCTGCAACTCATGCTGGATTTAAAAAACTTTGAAGTTGCTGCCTCACCAACTCAGAGCTTCAAGCACTATAAAATGCTACTTCTGTAACACAGCATTAATGTTGATGGTGGAGCTCATGATAAAACAGATTCTTTTTCTCCTGACAAGAAGTTTCAGACAGAAACCTTTTGTTTGGTTGGATGGGTGTGTTTTTCAGATAAGTGATTCTTTACATCAATATTTTGCCTGAGTATAATTAGAAGTGATATTTTCTTAAGGTGAATGTTGATCTGAATAAGACTATCTTCTTAACTGGAAAATCTTCACAATAAAATTACTATAACATCGAGTTTATACATTTTTGCTGCTTTTATTTATGCCAGAGCATCTCTGTGCTTTGGGTTGATGTGACTAAGTTTTGGTAGGAGGGGACTGCTTCTTCTGTGAGAAAGAACAGAACCAGTGCCAGCAACTGTGGAGGGTGGAGAAGGTAGAGAGAAAATTGTGAGTGAAGCTGAGTCTGGAAAGATGGGAGGGTTTGAAGGAAGATACTATCTTAGACTTGGCTTTGTTGTTCATTATCCTGTTCTGGTCTGACTGGTAATAAATCAAACTTATTTCCTTAAGTCGAGTTTGTTTTGCCTGTGATGGTAATTGCTGAGTGTTCTCTCCCTGTCCTTATCTTGACTCAGGAACTTTTGGTTGTATTCTCCCTCTCCTGTCCTGCTGATGTGGAGAGGGATAGAGTGGCTTTGGCGAGCGTCTGATATCTAGTCGGGGTCAAGCCGCCACAGTATGACACACTCCATAAAACTTGTGAGAATCTGAACCATCATCCACAAGGCAGCGTCTGAGAGCATTATTACCTTAATTCTTTGAGTCTCTTTGCACCAGCAGATGCTATCAGTAAGCAATAAGAGACACCTAACCTTTAATATAAGTATGAAATTTTTTTTATTTTTTTTTTTTTTAATCTCTGGCTATATTACGAGAATTTTAAGTATGGATGTTTTAATTTTCCTGGGTAAAATGTATAGTGGCAAAACTGAATCATTACTGACAAAGTGTGCTCGTCTCCTACCTAAATGAATTGAATAACAGGAAATAAACACACAAACCCACCAACCAATCGAAAAGCCAACATTTTAATTCAGAATAGTAACTCAAACCTTCCTTGAATTTAAAGACTCATAACTAAATAACCGTTACGTGACCCCAAATCAGTATGTTAATTTTTTTTTTAATTTTGATTTGCTATATTTAACTTACCAAAACCATAGATGAGTACACTTCAGGAGCCTGCACCATTTCATAGCCTTTAACATAAAACTTCAACATTTGCCTTAGGAGGATGTTTTAGAGCTCTCTTCTACATAATATGTTTACAGATAGTGTAATATCAAGCAGTATATTATGTGCAGTTTTGGTGAGATGAAAAAACATAATCATACAATATATTTTTGTCCTTGGCTTAAAATAATCTATTATGTACCAAAGACTATATGATAAGAGATTTGATTTGCAAATGTGTAAGTGTAAAAAAGAAAAAAAAATAGTCCTTAATTTGTTTGGATTTTCTTACAAAATTCTTATTTGAAACTAGTGCCTTTTAGCTGAGATTTGTTTCGGAATAAAAAAGCAACGATATACACCATTCTAGTAAGTGGATTTCCTGATGCATAGGCTAGCCTGAAGGTTCAAAACCCCTGAATAATTAACAAGCGCTTACAGGAAGTAGCTCTACAAGGAGCTGATCCACTAAAGGAGGTTTGGTCAACCTTAATAAAGGCAGGGACCTAGGAGGGTGATTGCAAGTCAAGTGGAACACTGAAACAAGGACAGAAAGGGAAACAACAGATCCAAGCTGATTGCTGTCCCCTACTGCACCTTGCAGGAGAGAGACCCTGTCTGGTTCTGCCCATCCCAGCATCATTCCTGCTGTAAGTACTTCATCAAAATACTTTTAACTGTATTCCTCTGTGGAGAGAAACTGCTTCATCAAAACCGGTGGTGAAGCTCAAAATACTGTATGAATGTTAATTGGTCTAGGTTTCAACATTTCTTCTCAGCTAAATTGCTAAGTGGTCTGAGTTTATCTAATTTTCAAGCTCAGGTTTTAAATCCAGTACTCAGGCTTGTTGATTCTGTTGTTCAATGTGGCATTGATCAAGATTATACTTAGCAAGACCCACATGCATCGTAAGCAAGTCTGTAATGTATGTCTTTGTCTTCTCACTTCCCTCATATAAAGAAAATGCCCTGCTCTTTGTGCTCAAGGCATTCTGGTTGTTTCAAGTTCCTGACAGTGTAGTTTACTTTGCCTGACCTTTGTAATTCTTGTTTGGTTGACATAACTTGGCAATATCTCTATGCAAGGCACTGTGGAAAGTTGCACCCCCATCAGAAACTTATGGCTGACCAAATTTTGAGAAATAAGATAGCCCTGAGATTAACTTCTTATTTACATTCCCTTATGAAGTAGGCAACAAGCTAGAAGCTAAATTAAATCAACCATCTGCTCCATTTTTCTGTCCATTCTCTTCTATAAGTTTCAGTAAAGCACAGCAATGAGTGATTTGCTTGATTAACTCGTCAAATAGCTAGAAGAAACGGCTAGTTAGCTACACTTAATATGTTGATAAAGGTAGGGTTCCAAGACCTCCTCTGCGAAAGAACTACAGTTATTTCAACAATGATTAATTCTGAGATATTTCTAATGTCATGCATATACAGAAGTAATAGAGCTATTAAAGAAAATGGTGTGAAGAAAAGACCTTGACCCAAATTCATCCCTGGGGTAGTTTCAATGATTAGAGAAGAGTCATGCTAGGAATAAAGCTGACC
>VZRN01006818.1:5061949-5098378 GCA_013397935.1 Dasyornis broadbenti
CCCATTTTAAATCTCGGGGACTTTTAAAAGCAGTAGAAAAGACTTAGTGAAATTACAGATGTTATTTAAATAACGGTGTGATTCAAGAGGATGTAAACATATGCTCAGGTGTTCAGTTAATGTGGTGGAACTCAAGACCCCGAACAGAATAAGGACTTTAATGAGTACTTGGCAGTTTATTGAGGTGAGTATCAGACAAGGAAATGGTCATCTGGGCATGTTTGAGAGCAAACTAAAAGTAATATAATTCTGAAATAACTTCTAACAGAGAGGGTTATATATTACAGATGCAATCCCAAAGAAGATACTATTTAAAACGGTTCAGAAATATTTTGTGTTTTCTTTTTGGCTGATCTTGCATGTAGGCAGGATAAGGGGTTTTCAGGAAGCATCAGAGGTTGAAAGAGTCTCGTAGGGACTGACAATGTGGAAAGTGAAATACAGTAAGCGACTTTCATGAGGGACAGATTGGAGACCGAAAGGCAAGCAATTCACAGGCAACCTAGGGCAAGGAAGAGGGTGGTTGAGGCAAGTAGCTCTCAAGCTCTCTGATGAAGTGCAGATCTCTTGTAGCTATTTTAACCAGACATAACTTCTGCTAGCTAATTGCTTAGTCCTGATGAGCATGTCTAAGAGTTGTGGTTTGCTTTGTGTCTTCCCTACAGTGTGGCCACAGCAATCACCCAGCAGTGGAGGCTTGTGCTCTGCAGAACAGTGCCCATCACTTCCCAGGGCTGCCCCAAAGAAGCCAGTTGAATCCAGCCCTTGCTGGCAAACACGACTGCTGCCCTCTGGTTACTGCAGAAGGTGGGTCCCATCCAAAAGGCACAACAGTTGGGACATTGCTCATGCATCATCCTCTTGCTGAAAAAATACCGCATTTTGCTTCTCTGACCTTCATTTCCTCTTTTATAAATTGTTTTGAATTTCTACTGTACCCGCACCTTGCTGATGTCACAAGCTTCATACGTAATATCTCACACACCCTATTTCAGCCCTCAGGCTGGAGAGATCCCCTCCAGGACAGGGACAATTCCCCAGTGACTAAAACATACATCTTAAAGGCATACAATTTATGAACATGTTGCATTTTAGCGCTACAGAGGCTGCTACCACTTCCTAAAGAATTTTGCCAGTGGTCTCAAACCAGCGTACAAAAAGTAGATTTGTATGAACTCAGATCAAATGAGAAGAAAAGAGTACTGGAACAAAATAGGACTATGACAAAATCCAGTAATGATGGGAACCTAAGTTTTAGATGCAGATGTAAAAAAATTCATATCTATACAGCTGGAAAATAGCTGGAAGAGGTGATGTTTTATCTTAACCCCTGGTAGGCACTGGACAGCTTAATCCTTCAATTATCAGAGCTTTTCTTCCTCATAATTACCAAGTAACAGCACCAGTGCCATGACCACTTACTGCATTGAGGTTTAATGTTATCAGAGGAACTACATGAGAGAAGGCTGCACAATTATCTGTCCATCCAGAGGGGACAATGGAAGAGGAAATGTAGACCATGTGCTCCAGAGTAAAAGTGTAGGATGGGCAGATAAAACAATTTGCAGCTGATGAGATCTACTGGTATAATTAATTTCTGGGCCAAACTGAACATTCTGCTACTTGCTTCCCATTGGATGTACCAGAAACAGGATTTTCTATTCATTCTGTAAGAAAGAAATTCCAAAGAATAAAGGAAGTCCAGCAGAATTTCTGGTTTTGATGATCTATTTTATGAAAAATTGCTCAATTGGAACCTGCAAAAATATACACTAATATAGATGGAGGATCTGCACAATTATGTTCAAAAATAAAGTCCTATCTTCTATAACAAGATATAATAATCTGCTGTTCAGAAATACAAACATATCCAAAACCCAACCCAAAGTGAAAGCTATGGTCACTGCTACAGAGAAAAAAAGAATGACAGAAGCCTCTCTATGAATGAATGTCGGCTTGAGGTTGAAGATGTGTAAAAAATGCTGCCCAGGCACAGCAGGCGTGTCAGGAGTGACCATTAAAAAGATCTCAGATAATGAAGTACTCTCTTCCCCTTGACAGAGATGATGAACATGAATGAATGAATGACCTGGATGATATTACTTGGTCTGAAAGAGTTCAGATCTGCCTGCTGAGCTATTACTGATTAGTGGGTGTCATGCACAAAACCAGGACCAAAATGCATCAGCCCTGTTCATCATAGAGTTCTACTGAGAACATTTAAAATGTATTTGCCTCCAAATACACCAGGTATTTCCATTTCAACATATTATATGCAGCTTTTTAATAAATATTGAATAGCCTATTTATCACAGTTATTTGTTGACACGTTAAAAGTTGTAATACAAACTTGGAGTTACTTCTAACAAAAAAGTGGGATACTCTGGCTACTCCACATACTAGAGAAAAAAAATTTTAAAGTATTTTAATAAAATTCCTGTTCACTCTTCTCCAACAAGCCTTTAGCATTTTGTTATGCTGAAAAGAAAAACACAGCATTTCACGGAATGATATAAAAAAAAATGGGAAAAGATTTGATGTCAAATGGAAAAGCTTGTGGATTTATATGTACAATTTCCCATTTGAAATTCTATTTAGTCATCTTTTGTTCATTCTGGAAAGAACTACATAAAATGTGTTGCTTTTATTTGTCTTTTGCTGAAACAATTAAACACTTGCATTATAGAATGAAAAGGAAAAAATACAATTCATTTTCACTTCACAGAGAAAGTTAAAGATTTAAATCTATGGACTGTCTCTTAAATAGGCCCCAGGTTTAAAATATGGCTTTTGCATATTTTGGACAAAATTTATGTGTCAATATACTATTCCCCAAAACAGATAGAACACCATTCTGCAAAAAGAAATGGCTGGTGGTAGAAATGTCCAATAAATATCTAGGAACTGAAAATAGCAGGAACATTTTTTATGTGTAATGCAGGACATTTTATGAGGGAAAGTTTTTGTAACATATACAGAATTACACACTATTTACCCCTTAGTGTTAATGGAAGCTGTTCATATCACTCCCTGCATGTTACACTGAAAAGTAGTTTGCTCCCCCAGGTCTAGCAGTTAAAACAAAATTGGTATTATAGACTTTCAACTGATTTAGAAGAACAGAGAGGTAAATGGATGTTTAACACACACACATTGCAAGTCACATTGGATGCCTGATCCTAAAACCCACTGAAGTCTGTGGGAAGCTTTCCATTGCATTAAATGGGCTTCAGATCAGGCTCCCAGGGGGTCACTTGGCAAAGCCACAGCTGAAACATCTGACAGTGTTTGTATTACAAGCGTCCACGTTCACAGGGCTATAATCTCAGTCATAAATATTCACTCTGGATTCAGCTCTTGGCGTATTCTGTAGACCAGCTTTCAAAAGTGGGTTTGATAGTTCATAAATTATTATCTGCACAGGTTGCATTCTTTTAATGGGGATACGCATATGGCTCCATAGAGACTATTTATTCACGTATATATATGTGTGTGTTTGAGTGTTTGCATACTGAATGCAGAAACACAAAAAAACTCCAACACTTTCCCCCCACCCCTCTTTTTCCCAGGATCAACTTCATTCCCATTTTTCCCTACCTTCTCCCTCTGCAGTGCAGGTGGATGGGGAATAGGGGCTGTGGGTAGTTCATCACATCTTGTCTCTGTTGCTCCTTCCTTCTCAGGGGCAGGACTTTTCACACTCCACTCCTGCTCCAGTGCGGAGTTTTCCATGGACTGCAGGTGGATCTCTGCTCCTCTCTGGGTCTCAGTGGGCTGCAGGGGCACAACTGCTTCACCGTGGGTTGTGCCATGGGAATTCTGCTGGGCAATCTCTGCTCTGGCACCTGGAGCACCTGGAGCACCTCCTCCCGCCCTTTCTGCACTGACCTTGATGTCTGCGGAGTTTTTGCTCTCGTATATTCTCTCTCCCAGCTGCAGCTGCCCATGTTTTCTCTTAAATCTGTTGTTATCCAAGAGGCACTACCACCATCACTGATGGACTTGGCCTTGGCCAGTGACAGGTCCATCTGGGGGTCAGCCGGAATTGGCTCTGTGGGACATGGGGGAAGCTTCTGGCAGATTCTCACAGGAGTCACCCCTGTAGTCCCACCCCCTTCCACCTCTTCCCTCTGCTTCCAAAAACCTTGGTATGAAAAACCAATACATTATAATGGGATCTTAGAAAATCAGTTCACAGCTTTAATTTATGTGTTTTAATCCTGAATAGACTTCCAGCTGTGATATTTGCCTCTGTTGCCAGAAAACTGGCTGGAGTTACTTATGCTCATTGTAAAAAGGTGCAAATAATTGAAAAACACTGCAGTGAATAGCTTTTTATCTTGTTCTCCACTGTCCTCATTTTTGTGAATTCCTACTGTCCCATCCTCTTCACTTTTCTAGGGAGAGGTGAGCTTTTGTTGTTGCTTCAGTTCTGGCATCTGTTTCATAAAGTAACTGATTTGGATAATGGATTCCAAAATCCACAATCCTCCAGACTCAGAGCAAGAGTGACGATCTGTTGAAATCTGAGGATGTGAGATATTCATCTGTGGTACCCTGTGTCAAGAATGGACACCCACTATGCAACAGCACCTTGACCTGGAGGGGGCACTTGGGTCTCAGGTGGCATCTTTCAGGGGCATGTTGACTTGTTCTGCTCTTTTTCAAGTATCAGTACCCATATGAACACTTTGCAGATGCATCCTTCAAGAACCTTTTCTCTTTCATGTCTCACTAACTCTGTCCCTGGAATTAAACTACCATCTTGTCTCCTCAGTCAATTCTGGGAACACACATTAGCACAAAATTGCATGACCTGTGCTTTTGTCACCTAGCTGGTTAAATGAGGTACGTGTTAGTTTAATTGCAGATCTTTGAGGGAACAGCCTTGAAGTACACACCTTGGGGTCTGTAAATTCTCAAGGTTTTATGCTCTTTATAGCCTTTAAATAAAGCCTGTAACAATGACTTTGAGTTGACTGACACTAGCATGAGCTGTACAGAAAAATTAAAAGTGTTGCAAAAGTATTTTATTGTTTTACTTTAAAACTGACTGTTGGGTAAAATGTAAATATTTAATGTAAACACACTTTCATTCTTAGATACATATGGCAATTAAAATCTAAAAGGTTGAAAAGGCCAAATATCCCTTATGGAAAATAGGCTCAAAGTTGTGGAGGGCAGGGTCTGGTTTATTGTTTTGCTTTACTTTGGTTTTGGCCTTTACATAAAGGAAAAAAATGTCTTCAATGATAATTCTCTACACAAAATTAGGGGCAGGAAGCACACTTACATGATTTCAGAGACCTCATGCTTTAATGCAATAGATGATACTGTACTCTGCGTGATTAAACAAAAACAACCCTAAGCATCTTTAGTGCTTATATAGTGCTATCTATTCTGCATCAGCCAATGATTTAATCAACTGTGACTATAGCCAGACAGTAAACATATGTTAGTCCTCCCCCAAGAAGCAGTAGATCTACCCTTGTTTGTTGATTCAAGCTGAGTGTACACTTCAACATTATTAGCCAGTCACCCGTGCTTTTAAATACAGAGATCTGTTTACTTGCAGAAAGAACTGAGCATACTTACAGGGCAGCGATGAGACCTGAAGAAGAAAGGTTGAAATTAGCCACCTGAAAATGGGAATTATTTCCCAGCTTGTAACTATACTGTTAGATTTTTACAAAAACACTTTTGGCAAGAAAGCAGTGCCCTGTTTTGCTCCCAGAAGAACAGCCTGCTGAAAACTACACTGTGGAGCAATAAAGCCATTGATACACTGATGCTGTAACATCATTTTCTGGGAAGTCACTTGCTTGAGGGCGTGTTTCACAGCGTGGCACTACAAAGCTGTGGTTACTTTTGGTGATATGAGTATTACATATAAATGCACTCAGCATGCAACAAACTAACCACGAAGAAGACAGACAGGTTTGTTCTCCTTCAATATCTTTCTGCTTTTTCTTTCTTAGTGTTCCTCCAGTTCACAGAGGTGTTTGATGCTCCCTTTATTGCACTATTTGTATTCCTTTCCCACCTGCTTCAAAACACAGTGTCACTTAATTAGTGGCTACGCCATAAACAGGGACTAAGAGTGGGATTTTCCAGGGCTTGTACAGCTAATTTACAGTGATTAGAGATTATATCCCTGCAGTGAATGCCATGCCCTGCATTTAAATCCAGCACTTCTGGCACTCAAGGCCATGCTAAGGATGATGGGGTTCTTATGTCACACCAAATACTTGGAGCACCCAATCTGTCCTCTCTTCTGCAGTAATTTTAGTAGCAGTGGCTTCACCCTCTTGTTCTTTGTAGCAAAAGAAGGAGGATTTTCTCACACTTTCCCTGAGAAACAAGGAGAGGAAACTGTTAAAATGGAATGTGCATTTGTATCAGACTCACAAGCCCTGTTAAATCGCAGTTGATGCATCATTTCAGAAATGTGTTACCATTTCCCCTTTTTCCACCTCAGTGGGCCTGCCAAAGATAGGATCTGCATTTGTCAGAGACTGGAAGAGCAGTCATAGTCTTGCACCTGTGAAATGTGAACCTCAGTATCTACCCTGAAAGGCACTCAGTCCTACACTGTGATTTTTCTTGTGGTTGCTCAGAGGACAGGCCAGGCAGCAGCTCCATTACCCAAGTGCCATCTCAACAAGTGGTCTTTAAAAGGGTCATAAACCAGGAGAATTTCCTTGGTTGCTATTTTGCCTTTGCCTGTAAGGTGAGGTTTTTCAGCCTCACTTCAATCCCTGTGGAGGTAATTGAGCAAATCCTCCTGAAAACCATCTTCAAAGGTATTAAGAACAAGATGATTGAGAGTAGAACAGCATGGATTTACAAAGGAGAAATCACGCTTGACCAATCTGATAGTCCTTTGTGATGAAATTAATATCTTAGTGAGTGAAGGGAGAGCCATGGCTATTGTTTATCTTGAATTTGGGAATGATTTCAATATTGGACACTGTTATTATACACAAATTGATGAAGTACAGACTAAATACGCACACAGTGAAGGGGATTGAAAATAACTACTGAACTCAAAAGGTTGTGACTAGCAGGACAAAGCCCAGCTTGAAACCAGTCAGTGGTGATGGGTACCCTAGGCATCAACACTATGATGAATCTATTGTAGCACGAGTGATGGGACAGAATACTCCCTCAGCAGGCTTGCAGCTGATGCAAAATTGCAGGGTGGGGTGGCTGATATGCCAGATGAATGTCCTGCCATTCTGAGGAACCTCGAAGGGCTGGAGGAATGGGACTGCAGGAACCTCGTGACATTTGTCACCAGAAAGAAGAAGCCCTGTACCCGTGGAGGAATCGTCTCATGCCCCATGGCACACTGTGGGGTGCCTGACTGGAAACCAGCTTCATGAGGAAAGGCATGAGGGTCTTGGTGGGGGACACCAAGCCAGCAATGCATTCTCACAGCAAAGAAGGCCAGCTGTAACTGGGGCTATGTGAGGAAGAGCGCTGCCAACAGTTCAAGGGAGGTGATCCTTTCCTTCTGCTCAGCCCCAGTGGGACACATGTAGAGTGCTGAGTCCATTCCTGGGGGCCTCAGTGCAAGAGGGATAAGAGATACTGGAACAGGTCCAGTGAAGGGACACAAAGGTGAATGTTTGAGGAAATGGAGTGTCAGATACAAGATTGTTTTTATTCTGTGGCCTGGAGAAGTCTTTCTCTACCAAAGAACTGTAATTTTTTTGCAATAGAAGCAATATTTATCCCTTTCGTGGTTGTGTTAAAGCCCTATCCTGCACATCACCAGAAAGACACCTCCAAATTAAAAAAAAAAAAAAAAAACCAAAAAAACAAAGAAAAACCAACCAACCAAAAACCCCCACCCCCCAAAAAAAACCCAAACCAAACCAAACAAAAAACCAACCCAAACACGTAAACTTTTGGAAAGGTCACTGTTTTTGAAAATACACACTTTGTACTCCATACAGTCTACCGTTCCCAGTCCACAGACCACTCAAGTGAAGAAAGAAATAGTTTGTACATGTATTTCGTCAAAATCCTTGCCAAACAGCTGCCCTGTGACAGCTGTAGAACTTGTCCAGGTATGCTAAGATGGCTGTGAGTGGTTGAAGAACATCTGAGTTAAAATTGTGTGGCTCATAAAGCTTATGTACTTGCAGGGCAGCCCTGAGGTATCTCACTTGCACTCTTCAGGCACCTCTTTTGGCTGTAACTCGTTATCCCTCTCGTTGTGAAAAGGTGCAGTGCACTCTGTGAAATCCCGTTTGCCAGGGGATGATGGCAGGTTTGCATGGAAGGGGAGTCTGTCAGGCTGCAAAGGTGAGCAACATCCTAAGGGTGGGAGCTGGCAGCTGGGCTGCAGGCAGTCTGTGCTGGAGCAGGAGCTGCTACCCATCCATACCAAGTGTTTATAGAGTCCTTGGGTCACTGTCACTATAACTCTGCTGATCCTTTGTCTGACCCTACGACTTTCCATATTTATTATGTGTCGGTGTGGAGACTCTTTCAGCGTTTCTTCTGGGAAGTTAAGGCAAGCCACAGTGTCACCATAAGGGCTTCAAAAGAGCTGTGCTGACTTTTTGTAGCACTAAGAAGTTTCATCCAGAAGAAATGTTGGTGGCCACTTTCTTGGCAGAATCTTTTGGTTGTTCAAACAAGTCTTGCTCCTGAGCTCACAAATTACTTTCCTGCCGTGTCTTTCCTACCAAAGTAATAGCAAACAGCTCTGTTCTGGAAAGTTTAGCATGTGGTCAGCTAAAATTTACTCTCACAATGCCTAGTGAAAATGATGACAGTTAAATGTCCAGCTACTTGGAATAATTGAACACTTGCCCTGAAGTTAAAAATATTACCAAAAGTCTAGGCCAGGCTAATCGATATCAAGTAAGAATGAAAAATATGATTGGAATGACATTCAGAATGCTCTATCTCCATCAGGGAAGAAAGGGGGAAATGCGTGCTAAACAATTTCCCCCTGAAGTTGAAAGATTAATTGTACTGTTAAGCAAAACTTGACACAAAAATATGTCAAAATGACTAATTCCTTTCTATTGTTAAGAGCACATTAGTCATTGTAGATAGCGGATTTTTAGTAAGTCTAATTAGCAATTAGATGATGTTTCCAATGTATTTTCTTCAGAGTCTGTTGCTTTCTTTACTTCCTTTTCAATTGTATACATACATTTTTCAGTGCAATATGGCATATAGTATTAAACCAGAAAAAAATGTAGATGACAGTCACAGATGGTTATTAATATTGATGTACACCTAATTAAATATCATAACCCTGAGATATTAATTTATAACATCCTTGGTAAAAACCTAACAGATTTGAATGTATTATCAACATGATGAAATAAATAATCTTGACAACAATTCTGTAGCACTTAGTCATTTGAGGAAACTCAGTTTCTTAAAAATACAGTTTTGCACCTATCAATTAATTTTATGCCTTGGAACTGAGAAAGCATCTTCCTTCTGTGCTGCTATGGTACTTCACTGTTGAAATCAGATACTTTTGTGGTTGATGGTTAGTAGGAACTGCTGGGACTTAAAATTATAAGTAATATCAGATCCCAGAAATGATTTATCACTTTGTCATTAGCAAGTTTCATATCTGATATTAGATAACCGATGTTTGTAGGAATACTTTCCTCCCATCTTTTATTTCCTTTTCTGGAATATCAGCTATCAGCTCCTCTGTAACTGGTTGTTTATCATGCCTATTTACATAGCCTAAAACTAGATATACTTTATTATATCTGAAATGCAATGCAGTGCATCTACATAAAATGCTTTTTCACTTGGAATAGTAGATTGAGAATGCTGCATGTCATGATGCAACAGTTTTTATTTTTAATCAAAGGGTTGTGACTGGCAGTTCAGATTCAAGCTAAACATATTTCATTCAGCTTCCATTCCCTGGTGTAACACAACAAAGGCAATTGCAATGTTCCAACCCATCTCCCTCCTCCTCTTTCTACGAATCAATTGCATTTGTTCACTTATCACCTTCTGGATCATATTTCATTTCTGTTTTAGGACATCAAATGTGATACAGAATAGCTGCTACCTATTTGTGGTAAATTGCTTCTTGCTGCAGATCCTTATTCCTTTGCTGTGTAATTCATATCAGTTCTAATCCAAGCATCTAATAACACATCAGAGTTTTTCAAATGCACTAGATCAAATATGCAGTTTTCTTCAGGAGTCTGGTTGCTTTCTGATACCCTTAAATACCATCCAAATGCAGATTGCAGTTGAGTTCACCTTCTGTCCAGGGTCTGGTAGAGATTTATATTTACTATGCATTTTCCTAAATGGCCTGAAAGTTTAGAAGTGCCTCCACTGGCAGGTGACCCTCATGATCTGTTGTGATCGTTTTTAGGTCAGCAGGCACTTGGACTCTGCCTTTTTTTTTTCCCCTGAGAAAGCAGAAAAATTAGACCTGAGCAGAAATACAATTGGCTGTACCAGACAGTGATGAAAGATTGCAGTTATGGAGATTTGACAGCAAGGGCTTCTATCTCTGCTTCCAAAGGGAAACTGCTTAGATGACTTTTTTTCAGACCAACAGTAATGTAACCCATTTTAATGCAGCAGGCTCTTGAATCCTGGACCTGACTTCTACCAAATGTAACAACTATGATACAGTCAGACTTCTTTTATCTGACTTGCTGATGTTATGGACACCTGGAAGATACCAGGACAGGAGATTAACAAGGATTTTAAGCAACATACCAATCCGTTGAATATTTAGTCTACAGAAAATATATTTAAGGCATTTTGGAACCAAAATTTTGTGTGTGTGAGAAATAATTGGCAAGAAAATACCTAGATTACTACCTTTTTTTCTTTCTCTGTGAATATTTACTTTTTCTTCTGTAGGAAAGAATAGACAAAGCAAAAGCATAAAATCACTTAATATTTCTGTTATGATGAAACATGCAAATTTGTCCTTTTTTAGTGATTTTTTTTTTCAAAAATGACTGAAAGAATAAGTTTTTAATATAAAAAATTGCCTTCTAAACCACTGTTTTCCCCACACATATGCTATTCTGAGACTGAATATCTTGTCTCAGTAATGTCACTGTCAATCTGAAAATTCAGTACAGAACCAGTTCAACTCATAGATCTATGAGTCAGACCACATGCTAACTAAAATAAAACCAAATTGGATAATGTGTTTAGACACTCTGGTGCTAAGCATTGCAATCACCAGATTGAAAATCCCTGGCTTTGAATTGGAATTATTTGAGTTTCTTTGTTTGCATTGTTATACTCAGGTACATTCAGGCACCTTGAAGGAAGTTCCAAAAAACTCGTGTTTAGGACAGAGAAACCTATGCGTGAGGCTATGTTTAAAGTTTTTTAATAAGAAGCACCAAGCACATGGCCTAAATATAGACTTTCATCATAGTTTAGAGTTACCGCACCCTCACTGGTATTTGTAACTTTGAACCCTCCTCCAAAACAAGGCCTTCAACTCCTTTTAAAACTCCTTTCACAAATGGAGGAGGAACCTGTCTCACCCTCTAAAACCCAGCAGAAGAAGGATATATTATTTTCCGTAAGAGGATTAAGTATCAGAGTTCGGTTTTGGTTTTTTTTTTTTAATTATATTACCAAAAAAAAGAATGTATTCCTGTGTCCAGGGGTTGGAAACTAGCCTGCCCATCCTGCAAAATTATCCTGATCAACAAGATAAAAACTATACCAGTGTTTCTTTAAAGCGTGACAACCAGTGCTTCTCCTCCTCCTTCACTCCAAAGCACCCCCAGAGCTGCACAGCAACACTGCCACACCACAGAGATTAACCCCCATTCCTGTAGGCAGGGCAGCTTGGAGAGGGACTGACATGGTGCTGGGTCTGAATCCCCTCAGCAGGCGACGGAATTAAACACAGAAAGCGTTACAGCCACTCTGCTGTCGTATGAAGAGCTTCCTCAGAGCTCTCTTTCTGTTTTGAAGAGGAAGCTCCTACTTCATTTAGTAAAGATCAGAGATTTGCACTACTCTGGTGATAATCTGTATAATAAACCTAGGTCCTGGGCTGATTGGCAAATGATACCTGATTTAGTGCTGATATCTTGACCTGATAAGATAAAGGTGTATCAGGGAAATTAAATATTGGGAAAATGCGCATGGGAAACATAAATTCCCCCAGGGCGTTATGGACACTGAACACTCATATTCAGGATTAATGTTTAGGACTTAGCTAGTTCACAGTTTAGGTCAATAATAATATTTTGGACATAGCCCATTCAGCCTTTTCTACATGCAGTCTTTTGAATTTAATGGAAGCCCAACACTGCTTAAAGTTTCTGAGAGGGTTGCTGTCAAGTCACAGAGAACAGAGAGAAAAATATTTTTTACTCCTCTAAGAACTTCTTTGCGTTATGGACAACAAAACATTTTTAGTAGATGAGTTAAACATGAAATGGACAAGGTATTGATAGTTCAGAAAATGAATCCAGAGCAATGACCAGCTAAACAATAAAAAAATGGGCTTGAGAGCTTGGAGTTCATTCTCTCTGTCAGAGTGGCAATCAGCTCCCTGTACAAAGAATGGGGATTACAGCATATTCTCTTATCTGTCACCATACTGAGGAGGAGACTTTCACAAAGACATTTTTAGTAAACCCACCAGGACAGAATTACAATTACCCTTTGTGGACAGATAAAATGAGAAAACTGTCACTGATGCAGTGGTTTTGCTGTGACAGCACTTGGGATCTAGAGGCAATTGCAAATGCAGAGCCTTAAGTGAATGAGCTCAATTACAACTTTATGCATTTTTTTGATTACATCAGCCATTAAAATATGCAGAATAGTATTTTATAAAAGCTGATTTTCAGGTGAAGACAAAGAAGGGGCAGCAGAAAAAGCGTTTCATTTTCGGGAGGAAGCTAGAAATCATTGTCTCAGAGTTGAAAGCCAGAATATCACTTATAAATTTTAAGTTTGTTTTATGCATTTTTATAAATAGACTTCAAATAAAGCAGGGCATTTACATCAAAGCAGATAACCATTCTACTCATTGCTAGCAGATTTTTTTCTTTTCTTTGAAAGTGGCAAATCTGTGATTTAAAAATAGTATGATAGGCTGGGCTGCTGCTGTTAATGGGGAGAGAAGGAGCTGTGTGACGAAGAGACATTGCATCAAGTACTAACAAAGAAGCCAAAGGCTTTTAAAGTAGCGCTGTGTCAGTATTATGTTTTTCATTAGGGATAAAAGGTGCTGCTGTTTGCTTAAAGGGCTTATTGTCTTCAGGCAGAAATAGTGAGCAAATTTTAGTCTGTGGGTCACTACTAGGAGTGCCAGATCTGAAACTCACTCGTGTGAGCTTTCCTGTCTTTAGCAGCCAGTAATTGTGGTCAGTCTGTAAATGACTACCAGGCAGATTTGTTTGAATAAACTTCGCTGTGAAGACTTTGACCTGAAATAATGCTATTGATGGCATCATACCTAGACTTGCCAAGAGAATTTTTTCTTTGATGTGTGGTGACCCAAGCAGCAATAAGGCAGGTGAGTTGGTAGACAGTGAAGGAAGCCATGAAGAAGATATCCCATCCAGTTCCCTCCTTTTCATGTAATGCTAATTTCTCTTCTGTTTACACACACTCACATGTCAGAGGAGCAGTCTCACATTCTGAGACTCTTGAAAGTAATATTCTTCCTCCAAGAAATAGATAGATCAATGCACCTGTGCAACAATCTTTGAAGTGAGAGTTTAACCTCTAATATACCTTGCAAATAGCCTTTCACTTTCTCTGTGGAGGCTGTGAGATAGCGAGTCTTATCCCCATACATTTTAAAAAATTAAAATATGATACCTCTGGTATTTTGTCTCTAGGTTTTAAGGTCTGTCCAAAGCTGAACTGCAATTTGGACAGCCAAGCAACAAAGAGCAGAGTTAGAACAAGTTTAATATCCAAACCACAGGTCCTTAACACAAATTAATTGAGAGAATTTCACTTCCCCTGTCTGAGTGATGATTCAGAAGAGCCCAACCCCTCCGAAAGCACTTGACCCACCGCCTTCCATGGCCGCCCACACTCAGTCTTCCCACAGGTAGCAGACAAATCCATTGACGGACTTTTGACATGTGAGATCTGTGTCTTGTAAGACACTCTACGAAATGCCCCTCCATGGGAAGTGATAGCTAGTGGCCTCTGTTAGCTTGGAAGAAGCCGTGCTCCCAACAGCAATGTCATCCATTTTGGCATCAGTGTTTTATGTTCTTATGACACGTATTTTACAAAGCTAAAACCAAATGTAACTCAGTCTCTAAAATAACTGTCTCAGAGGTATTTTAAATCCTAAATTGAGTGAATAGAGAACAACAAGGCACTCAGAGAAATGAAACACTGAGAGGAGGACAGGGGTTCAAACAAAAACAACCTGTGTAACAGAGAGTCACCAGCTCTGACACTCTTACACAGAACTGTGCAAGGCTGTCAGGGATGTAAGAGAGGCAGATTTTCTGCTAGTAATAAAACAATTCAGCTAGGAAATTGTGGTCACTGCGACAGCCTGCGATCTCGCCTGCAAGGCGGCATTCTTGAGACTGAAAATTTCTTTCTCCACGTGTATTCAGCTCCCAATATAAATGAATTTCAGTCCAGATTCAGGCCTTTGCCCTTTGCCAAAATACAGGTAACAATATTGCTCCCATTGGGCCAATCTTTAGCTCTCGTTTGGTTTCATCATTGCTGGGAACTTATTCTGTTCAAAACCTGCTGCATATTAGAAGAGGCTGCAACACTGTCTGTCATGGTTAATCTTTTATGACTGCTGCAGTTGCAGAATATCACCAGCCTCTGCTGATGCTAGTTTTTAGTAAAACAATGAGCATAATGCATTAGCTAATATTCCAAAGTGCTTTGCAAAGTCCCAGGTCACTTACCATAATCTGCGATCCAGCTCCATTTGTAATTCTTCTCAGTGTTTTCAGGTCAATTTTGTGCCATCTTGGGTAGTGGCTATATAAAATAGGTCAAGTGGTTAATATTCTAATGAATCTTCTGCAAATAAGTCAGTCCTATAACAAACCTCTGCAGAAGTCCACTTGTCAGTAGAAAAAAAACTATTCAAGCTAAGAAAGTAGATTTCAGAATATCCTTTTTTATTGGGTTTGCAGTAGTGCTTTCACTCCAAGGTGAGGAGAAACTTCTTTTGAAATAGTCAGTACTAAATAGATAATTATTTGAAGACAAAATAATCTTCAGAAATCAACAGGAAGTCAAAATATTATTTGTAAGAATAACAGAGGCAGCTAGAGCTCCCATGGTGTACACTAGTGCAGTACAGTATGTTCTATAGTATCTGTTCAGGTGTGCAGTACGTGAAATAAATGTGAGGAAAGTCATCTCCAGAAGCTGTCTTGTTGAACTTAGTGCTTCAGTATTGAAGCAATCCTCGAAAATGTTCAGAAGGGGAAAGCAGTTTCCCAAATATCTACAGATCATTACCAACAGGAAAAAGCAAAAACTAAGTTCAGAAAAGGCCGAAGAAGAAGCACTATAGGTTATTGTTCATCTACAGGCGGTACCTTTATGTTCTGAGGAAAAAAACAACTTTATGATTCCAAAGTAGTTTACCTTGATTATGGAGGAGTTAATTGGCAACTGCAAAGAGCCCCTGTGGGGTGGCATCTTAAGACTGCCATGGCCACTGACTCCTTGTGCAAATGCCTCCACTGATCTCTTAACCACGCGGAGACAAGTGACAGAAATTGGGCTAGTAGAAACACTAAGTAGTGAAATTGGAGTGACATCTCATTAGATAAACTCAAGCCAACTCTGTAAATGTAAATACTCAGGATGTAAACCAGAGCGAAGCAATGTACGTATAAATATGCAAATTGTCAGAGGATCTTCTAGCCCAGAGTATGCTCCTAATCTAACTATAAGAAACTGATTGCCAATCTGAGTCAGGAATGCCAGAATTACTGCTCCATTAAACCTAATGGCTCCCTGGAGCAGGAAATAAGGTGGGTTAACTAATATTAAATTTTGCTCGTCCAATCAAATATGTGGTGACATCTCCCTGCCCATAAAAGAAATAATTAGAAATGTGATTATGAAGAATACCTGTACTGCATAGCACAGAAGTCCAGAGAGAATCACCAGGGAATTAAAATGTGGATCTCAGAAAAAATTCCTTTTTCCAAAAGATTTCTTGGCACAGCAAGTTAACAGGTGTGCTGTAAACAGTCTAGTAAATTTGTTCCCATTATAGCTGAGAAACTGCATTTTTCCCCATTACAAGGATGTCAAAAAATCCCTTCTGAATGAGAAAAAAACTAAGGGTGTGTTTCTTCCTCTGTGGCTTTATTTTTAGTGCTTACTCATATTCTGAATGATAGATTCTTATTTCAATCAAAGTTTGGAAAATAATTTTAAAAAAAAAAAGTGTACTACAATTACAATTTTGAATAAAAGTACCAAAATGGTGTACACACAAGTAGACATGGTACAGTGTAAGGTGAACAGCTTTTATGACACCATCAAGCCCTGTGTTATTACAGTTCTGTGCCAGCGTAGTTCCACTAAAACCAGTGGACTTAAACCCAACAAAATAAACTCGAAGAAGGGATTAGGGGCCCCACAGTGCATGTGCAACATATCAGAGTCTTTAATGTCTGCTTGTAAAGAGCTGGAGATGCCTGGCCTTAGGCAAATCAAATGTTAAATAAATGTCCAAAGCAATTTGATATAATGGGTTCTGTTCTGTGCTGAACAATAAAACTGTGCCCTCTCCTTTCTTCCCTGAGCAGAACTTATTCCAGCTGCCCAAGCAATTTTTTGTCATTCTTACCCACAACACACTTTCTGCTCTTCAGCACCATAGATTTTTCTCTCTGATGTCCTTTATTCCCACCTGGATATACAGATGGCAGAACTGCCTCCAATGTTGCCAATGTGGAACAGATCAGGCATGGCAACATCGTTGTCAGTCATTTGTCACAAGTTCCCCTCTGATCTCTGGTATGGATTTTTTTTTTTTCTTCTTCTAAATTATTTCCTTCCTTTGGGCCTCTTCCTTGCTCTGAAGGACTTACTCTTTCATCATATATATGGATGGTATTTAGGGAAGCAGGGTGTTCTGTGCTACAGCAGGGACAGAAATAATTCTAAAGGACAGGTGACCTGAAACAATAAAAAGTGGGCAGATGCAGGCAAATTGCCTCAGTAAGCACTGTGATTGTGTATGATCCTTTCCACCTGCTAATGAATATGCATGTGGAAAATAAGAAACTCTTTTTTTTTTTTTTAACTGTGTTGAGTTTGCATTGGTAGTGAATAAATCAGGATGATAAAATGTGAAGTCATCCATATTTAAGATTCAACAGAAAATGAGAGTTATAATCTGCCCAAGAATAAAAATAGGTTCAGAACCAGAAAGTTCCTGAATGTCAGAAAAAGGAGATCTGTAACTCTCAGCAAGCATTCAGGTCTGGGACAGGGGAAAGGGTAGTTTTCAGGTAAATTTACGGATGGGATGCCGTTGTCTGATGCCATAATTTTCAGAATGTCAATGATCTTGGTGCTTCTTTTCAATCCTACTGATTACTTTGTTGGGGTGAAAAGACCTGTATGTAATTAGCACCCAAAAGAAATTTATCTGAGAAGACAAAGGCTGTCGTCAAAGGGTAGCACGGTAAGGAAAAAGACAAGGCTGATGATAAAACTATAATGGGGACTGGCAGAAGAGAACCTCCACAGCCGTAAATTTTGGCATAATCTTGGGCATTATTAGAAGAACAGAGCCAGACTGTTATGTTAAGAAATTTGCTTCTCTTGAATTTCCTAGAATAAGGATCATAAATAGAGGAGATAAACAAATTAACAAATAGAATAGTTGTATACATTGTCAGCTACTACATCATCCTGGACTTGATTAAAATACTCTTACACTTCCATGGTGACCCTTTCCTAATGGCAGGTCTGGTTTTGCTACTCATCGTATCACGTATTGCACAAATTCTGGCAGTAGTCAGTTGTAATGTAAACCCAGCTGGATCTTCAATCCCAATATTCTCTTGATCATTACACTGGGGGAGTTTTATTCAGTGCAGTTTCCAAACCAGCACAACCAGACCGAGCCTTTTACAAAACACAGAATTCCTGGTTGCTATGTGATGTACACTCTCCTCCCAGATGCATACCAGAATAGTTTAGTGTATGGATTTATTTGCTAACATGGCTGGCTTGAAACAAAAGCTGAAATTCAGATATATCTGTGTTGTGTATTATTCTGATTTCAGTAGCCCTTTCTTTTGTGTAAATATTAAACAATTTTTGCATTTAAATATTATCTTACTGAACAATATGAATAGCCCTAAATCTAATGGCTAAGATACCTGCATAAAACAGGGAGACAGTTTCACGTCCTTCTTCAAATTAAGGAATACAGGGATTTTACCTTGAATCTTGCTAATTAGTTATTTAGATATAAAACTGGTCTCAGAAAGATAAAGATTCTTTTTTGAAAGAAATGAGTTTTACATGATGTGCTACCCATACTTCCAGTCTGGTGTCAGACAACTACCTTTAACACTAAAGATTTAATGCCTTTTTTTTTTTCCTCCTTCCTCTCTGGGTGTTACTAGTTCTCTCGCACTGGCTTTCTAGTACACCTTCCCTTTTTTTGAATCCTAGTTTCAGATAATAAAACTGGGTAGCAGAGGAGCTCAGCAATAGACGGTGCAGCTTTGTTTCTTCCTGGGCCTTGCTTTAGGAGTTTTTTCAAAGGTTTCACAAGGATAAAATTCAGTCTCCCAGCAGAGAAGCAAATGGGGACAAAATTTTCTAGCCTGTACATCAGGGCTGTGTCTTCTTGTAGCCAGAATCTGAGCTGCAATATTGAATGTTCCAGTGGTTTTGCAGTGTGACTTCAGGCTGACAAAGTGTGCACAGCAGCTGTCATTGTTAAAATCAGTGATTCACTGTGAAAATTAAAAAAGGCCTTTTCCTTTGACTCAGGATCTTCTTTCACCCACACAGTCCAGTGTGAAATTGTGTAAAGATGCTTTGCCCTAAATCTGTCCAACCAAAGACTACAAGCAAAAGTGATATTGTACCAAGTGGTTCTTCAGCAGGGACAATGAACCTAGCCAACCCAACAGCATTGCCTTTGGGAAAAAGTAGCTTGGCCTCGATGTGATCAGTCAAAATCATCTGCAAGACCTCTACCCAGCAGTGAATTATTTCCCGTGAGTTGCTTTCTAGTATGATTTAGCCACCAAGCTGAGTTACAGTTGGACAAAATTTAGAAGCCTTAAAATGGGCAAGCCCTCGAGGACAGTCGAGGAGGCACTGTTTTCCAGTGTCTGTGCCTCCACCAGCCACATCTCAAAGGTCTTTAGTCAAGCCTGAGCCACAGGAGCTTGGACTGGCCATGTGTTTCCTTGTAATCCTCTAAAACTCTGCTATGATGGGAGCTTCAGCTGACCTACATCACAGCCACAGCTTCACCCCGCTGAAGTTAGAGCTCTCCTGGGTTTAAGACCAGTGTTTTTTCGCCCTGCAGGCAGTAAAAGCACCTTGCAATGCAAAAAGGTTTAGTCTTAGCACACAATTGACTGCAAGGCAAAAATGTCTGTGTGCTAGGAACACCTGCCAGGACCCTCAGTTTCCTGTTGCTCCCAAACAAGTGGCCCAGCTGCCACAGAGGAGTTGAGGTTCATTTGTACCCCATGCTGATGTTGCCTGAATGGCCTCATAAGGCTGCAGGCAGTGCCGTGCTGTGTGTGAGGAGAGCTGTGGGGAGAACATGTGCTTGTCCTGCAGAATAAAGCTGTCTGCTGCCCATGCTCGGGGATGGCAGATGCTTGCTCACCGCTCTGACAGGGTACCCTAAACTCTGGGAAAGAGAGATTCCAGTTCTGGGAAGTTCTCTAATATACAAGTTGAATATTGAAAATGCAGCATCACTCTCTTCATCTAATGCACTTTCTTCAGACTGGATGAGCAATTTTCTATTCATCCTGTAAGCTCCCAGTGGAAGACAGGTTCCTGATTTGAATGCCCTTGTCTTCTGCAAAGATACACTTCTCCCAAAATAGCTAAAGGACACAAAGAGGTCCCCCAAAGCAGGAATTTCTACCTCAGGCCTACGAAGGAGCCTGCTTTATGCAGAAAATAAGAGTGGTCAACATGGGAGGTTAATAAGATCTCACTGGCTATCCAGGGATGCAAGTTTTGTTAAAACAGGTTTTAAACTAGGCATCTAAACAGTGCAGGCTTAATCTTAATTTAAGTTTATATCTGTACAAAATATTAAACATATTATGAGCATATGGTAGGTCTATTTTTAATATCCAAATCTGTGTAGGTTTGCTTCTATTGAGTCATAGCTAATTAAAATAGTTCTGTTGTTCACCTCTAAATAACATCATTTATTTATAAATTTCTTTACGCAAACAAAGCTTTTAAAATAGTGCTCATAGACTTTTGAAAAATTGGACATGAGGAAATACATCTCTGCGTACTCGTTTAATAATCTAAATGGTTACTCAGGGAAAACCTAACAGTCTGGTGGAGCACTGGTTAATTTTTATTGTCTGGAGAGAAGAACATTTTCAGCATCAATATTTAAAATTAAACTACTGACCTGAACACCTGTTCCACTTTTTTCTTATTTTTTTTTACTTCTTTTATTTCAGGAGTACTAATTTTCTGTGCATGGCAGCACTTGGAACAGGTGCTATGAAGCAGAAGTTAGAAGAATCTGTTTGCTCTGATTGCTGGCCAGAGGGCAACACAAGGCTACATAGCAATGCTGAGGGCAAATGAGCAGCTCTTTCAAACTGATCACTCTGCAAACCACACAACTTTTCCTTCCTGCTTATTTATTTGTTTGTAGTTTGTTTTTTTTTTTTTTTCCAAAGAGCTGAACATATCAACATGTTTTCAAACTTTCTGGTTTTAACACTGAGTCACTGAGAGGTCAGGTTTATTTTAAGAACATGTGCATTTTATGTAAAGGTGCAGTACATGTGCAGGTGAAATAAATGATGTCATAAAAAGCTACATAGCTCACATTCAGGCATGAAGAATGAAACTATTAAATACGCTATTAAAAAGCTTCATGGAAGTTTGCATGCATAATTTCTTTAATTTAAACTTTTATAATCACTCTTTCTTTATAACAACACAGATTTTGCCTTCTATCTCAACATCCCAAAGTGCATTGGAAATATTTTGTGGAAAAAGAACTTGTAACAGCACTGTAAGGTAGGAAAACAGAACAAGCATCATATGGTTGATGGAAACCAAAACAAAAGGGACAATTTTCCTAGCTCTCATGAATTTTTCATCTCTCAAATTACTTGGTATTTTTCTTTTAAAAACCTTATTATATTCCCACGGTCCTTTGCTTGGTGATGAAGCTGTCCCAGGGGTTTCTGCTTCTTATCCTGCCCATACACAGACTAGTGTCCTCAGCTACACTTGTGCAATTGTTAATGAGGATGCACTGTAAAACTGGGATGGTGATTATCTGGATTTGAAAGGAGTCCTGATACCCGTTCCCTCCCTAAATTGTTGTCTTAACATGGTTTATATTCCTAACCCATTTCCTAGCACAGTGGCCCTGTGGTGCTGCTAATGCAAATGAAGGGAACTGAACCACAGAGAAGGGACAGGAATAGGCACCTGTCTGCCAGAGGGGACCCCTCTAACAAGCCATATGGGACTGCATACCATTGCTTTCAGCTAGCTGGCTTTCCTAAAAGGCAGCACAAGTATGCAGCTAAAACCTGTGCCAACTCTGGACTTTGGGGGAATGAAGGTTTATATGACTGCCTATGTTTTATGCATGTAAATCAAATGAATTCCAGTGAATAGGGAAACTTAACTGAGCTCTAATGTTACATTTCTCTCACAGCCAGGAAAAAATTGGTCTCAAAGTGTAAATACACTGCACAGGACAGGCCGAAGAGTCCCTCCATGTGCCTGAGAGCATTGTCCAAACACTTCTTGAGCTCTGTCAGGCTTGTGCTGTGATCTTTTCTCTGGGGAGCCCCTTCCAGTGCCCAACCACACTGTGACTGAGGAACCTTTTCCCAATATCCAACCTAAACCTCTCCAGACTCAGCTTCATTCCATTCCCTTGGGTCCTGTCACTGGTCACCACAGAGAAGAGGTGAGTGCCTGTCCCTCCTCTTCCTCTCACTGTAGCTGCAATGAGGTCTCCCCTCAGCCTCCTCTTCTCCAGGCTGAACAGACCAAGCGACTTCAGCCACTACTCATACAGATTCTCCTCTAGGTCCTTCTACATCTTCCTAGCCCTCCATTGAACACTTTCTAATACCTTTATATCTTTCTTATATCATGGCACCCAAAGCTGCCCCCAGCGCTTGAGCTGAGGCTGCCCCAGTGCAGAGCAGAGCAGGACAATCCCTTCCCTTGCCCGGCTGGCAATGCTGGGCCTGATGCCCCCAGGACAGGGCTGGCCCTCCTGGCTGCCAGGGCACTGCTGGCTCATTATTGGCACAGTACATGGGTATCTCTGCTATGCCTGGTTGTGTAGAATGGCTTCTACTTTGGCCCGGGAAAGAGTTTTCATCATGCAGTACACAGACACAGGTAAATAAGTAGGAATGATCACCACTTTCCTAAGAGGAGAGATAAAGGCTGAAGGTGTTCCTGTACTGAAACTGAACACAGGCATGTTATTATGTTCAAAGGACCCAGGATTTCAACCTAGAAATCAAAAGACCTCTTACCTCTTCCAAAACAGAGCAAAGCCAATGTGAGAGAAAATGTGAATAATTTCAAAGAACTAGTCACAGATGTCTAATCATGATTCTTAAAAAATGTATGGTCTGAAAATTAAATTATGGCCAGAATATTAGACAATAATTAAAAAATCAGAAAAAAATTAAATCAGATCAAAATTATACATCAATCAAAGACACTTGTTTGCTTACTTATAAATATTATAAAATTGAGCTGCAAAATCGAGCTGCACTGAAAATATCCTTTTTTAAGTAGGAAAGATGAGATTTCTGTCTCCATCTTTTACTGGACACTTTATTCCAATCCTCAGAAACATGTCTATGGGAAAAGCTGTTAAAATCAACAGCATAAAACAGTCTTTGTCTTTAGAAGAAAGCTTTTCCTGACATAAAATGATCAGTTCAAAGTGTTCTCACCAGCTCCCGTCTCTGTTGCTAGCAGCTTTGCACACAAGAGAACTTCTCGCCTGTGCTGCCGGATCTCATAATCTTAAAAACAAGCAAACAATACCCTGAGAAAATAAGACCGATAAAAGAGCAAAAAGAAAAGAGAAATTAAAACATTAGTGGAACAAGGGATTATGTGCTAGATAAGGAAAGGTGGGAAAAACTACAGGAAGTTAGTTATCAGCAGTAGGTTAACATGTTATTAGCAACCGCTGACAAGTTTTGTTTTAGATTAAGAACATTAATACCGCCAGTCTTTCTCAGCAAGCCTGCAGTTTTCCTGTCCATCTATTTGCAGTGTATTTTCAGTGTTTCTTCTTACTTTTCTCTGATAGACTTGCAGAGAATCAATACACAAAGTAGACCTGGAAAACTCAATTGATTATTTTTTGCAGGTCAAAAGGAGAATTTTGGCAGAACCAGATCAGAAATAACTGTATTTGTAGATGAGCTCAGGAAGAGCTTACCCTCTATAAAACCCAGGAAAACTCAGATGGCTGTGTGCAAAGAATGCCTGAATCCACCCTTTTCCCTGAATTACTGGCAAAGGGTGAGGAGCAAACCACTGTGTGAAAGGGTGGGCAAGAAGAGGAGGGATGATGAGTAAGATTTCTTCACCTCACATCACTGTTTTCCACCAAGTGCACACTGGCAGTCAGACACCCTATGACCAGGCACCTCTTTAAGGATGTGAGTCAACTGCTTCCATTTGTTCTTAAAGACACTGAGTTATGGCACAGTAGCAAACCAAAATACATTATATATTGCAACATGGCTTTTACTGCACAGCACTGAAGGGCTGCTTGACCAATCAGGTGCTCCATTCAGGAAAACAAGAGCACCGTCTGAAAGAAGTTGAGGTTAACACTTATGAAGACTGTTCTTTGCTCTAAACTTAAATGGATAGAAGTGGCCTTTAGTGATTGCACTTAGAGTAAAACAAGTTGAAAGTGATGGCATTGCTGCCAGGGATTGCCCTGCATGCATTTTCATTATGAGCATAGGAATACTTATCATCTTTGTTATCGTTTTACTTTTTGTATTGGTCCCAATTCAGAGTAGGGAAGGGGAGGTAGGAAGGAGATGAGGGAGAACAGTAGGAGAATGGCTATAGATGTTATAATTTCTGAGTTTTAAATTGCGGCATCCAAATGTGTTAATGGCTTCCTTTAGACTGATAAGCTTATGATTCCTTCTGAGGGATAGTATTCAGGGATGTATCTTTTAAAGTGCTTCCATAACACACTCGATTACTATTCTTGCCCTATACCAATGATGTACTTGCACTGACAGAAAGGACAGTAGTGCCTGTGAAAGTTTGTGGAAGAAGAAAGAGCTTGAGTTTCATTTCAGAGCAGCCTTACTGTTTAAAAGAGAATTGTAAGCTGCTTAAAACCTGGCCAGGTGGCATCAGCTAGCTCACTCTAGCTGATGTCAATAACCTGAAGCTGAACTACTTGGTGCCCAAAGTCCAGTTGGTGACATTATAGATGTAACATGCTGAGAAACTAAGCACCATGGAATTGCTTGTTAAGGTAATTTGGGCTGACAAGAACGTAATTTGGGCTGACAAGAACGTGAACTGACCTATAACCACCTGTTTTGTGTTTCCACAGCCAAGTGCTGTGTTTTTCCACTGAACTCATTCCCGTACTCAGAGCTGCTGGTATAAAGCCTTGCTGGTAGTTTTCCACTTTATCTGTGATTTCTTTTCTGGAAGAATGAGATGCTTATGAGAAAGCTGAGGCTAAGGAAATGTCACAGTGAAGCATTATGGAAATTCAACATAATTGAAAAGGAAGGAATAACAAAGAAAGTGCAAATGCTGGATGAATGCCCTCCATGCTTCGAAAGGTTAAAGCATTGGGTAAAAAAGAGCTGTTTTCCACTCCTGAAGTTTTCTTTCAGCATTGGGTAGGCAGGAGCCTTACATGTTCTAATCTTTTCAACTTTCCTACAGAAGTTGTGTAATGCAACTCTGGTTTATATTTTAGGGTTCCATGTGTCTCTGTCTTTCTGCTCCTGCCTTCTGTGAATCTTCAGCTTGTAACATGCCAAAATTTAGCTAGCCAAGAGAGAGTTGTCTGGAAAACTATCTCTGAAAATTATATGGTTCATGTTCGCCACTCGTCAGTGGAGGAGTGTTACTGCAAAGAGGCAGCTATTTCATTTCTTACATATTTACTTATGCTAATATATAATAACGACATTTTTGTCCGTCAGCCCAAAAGTTCCTTCCTTTCAGTCATTAGAGAAAGGAGCCCGAAGTACTCAAATTGTCAAAAAATGTTAAACGCCATCCTTTCAAATGATTCAATGTAAGACTTATTTCAATGAAAAAGAAACAAGGCAGAGGGGAAGCTGTTACAAAAAGAATGACTTAGCTGTTGATGTCAGAGTTGGCCATACAATTTGAAATTAAAAAGGTAGTTGATGGAAGGGACACATTTTTGTGAAAATTTTAATAACAAATGTTTCCATTTTCCACTTGTTTTCCTTATGTTTTTCACAAAAGCTTACACTGTAATAGGCCTCAGCAATTCTACACGCAAGTGAACATAGGGAACAGAGATTCCAGTCAAGAGTGGTCATTACCAGACACAGAAGTTTGAAAAAATATCAGTGCCATTGCCTACACTTGAAACGTAACATTCTTCCCCAGATTTCTCTACTTTTCTTCCTTTATATTCTCTCATTGAGGTCCATTAATTATTATCCAATGTCATACACTTAGCAGATATATCATTTTTGTCAAGGATGTTTCATAATATGTGTGAATCCTGAGAGTTTTTCATTAATTAATATATTCTTACTAACCCTTTGAAGAGATGACTTTTTAAGAGGTTCCATTAACACACACACAAAAACTGTGACAAAAGAAATATAACAGGCAATTGCAAGGCAAAATCTTACATGAGTGATGGTCCCTCTGTCTTTCTTGGGAGGTGAGGAAGGGATGTGCCTTGCTAAAAGAAATCTCCTGGGAAATCCCAGCTGAGCCATCTCTGCCTCTCCTGGGACCATTGCATTCCTGCTCATACCAGTGTAATTCCCACGGATGACCCAGCATCTTAACTCCATGCAGCACCTAGGAGAAGCTGCTTGCAATATTGCTGACAGAACTTGCACTTCGGAATCAAAGACTAAGTTTTCTAGTTCTGGGACTATTTAGGCTTAAATTATGAACCCATTATGAAATGTAGTTACCCATTCAAACTCTTTCTCATAATATTGTCAGAGGAGTGACTGAGCCTGATAACTCAATAATTCTTACTCTCACACAGGGTTTTGCCCATGCAAATTTGAATTCTCATCTGTTTGGAGTAACATGAACTTCTGTTTCTCACATGCCTCAGGGTTTTGCTGTAAAGCATAGCCATGCTATAACTGTGTCCTTTTTTCTTGTTGGAATTCCTTCTCCTCCCCTGATCAATTTTCAGGATCAGCTGCTGACATACAGCTCCTCCATTATCTCCTTACCTGTCCTGGCACAACAAATCCCTGCCCTATCATCTCTCTCCTGGAAATGTGGGGTAGGACACTCGCATTCCCTCCAATCCTGTCCTGTTCATCCATTTCATGGTTGCCAGATCTGAGCTTGATGTCTTTGAAAAAGAAAATCAAACCTGGTAAAGAGGTTGTAAATCATGCCAAAAGAGAGAAAACCATAAATCTGAAACCCTTGACATCAGAGGGAGTTGTTGCAGATAAAAAGTGCTTACAAAAAATAATTATCTCATCTCCTCAGGCAGAAGTCAAGATAAGCAGTTTGGGGAGGTGATGCTCATGATATCACATTTTACAGAATGCACAGTGTTTGGGTAGGAATCAAGGCATCATATCCCTGATGTCAAAATAGTTTGAGTCAGTCAGTCAGTCATTGCCTCATTGAGGAAGACAGGGTAAAAATATTTTACATTCAAGAAACAACTAGCTGAATACCAACCACTTACATTTTGTGACAGGGGTCATAGAGGGTTGTAACACACCAGTACCATGTCAAAGAAACATATAAGAACATGGGAAAAATATTGAGTCTCAGATACTGTTGGCCAAATCATGCTTTTTTCCTTGTTGTTCTCATTCCAACACAGGAACACACAGAACTCTTCAAATGTCACAGTAAAAAAAAATGGATAAATCACATTTGTATGAATATAAAATTCAGATCCTCTGTCTAAGACTCAAGATCACATTGGGAAGCAAGAAAGAGCAGCTGTCACAGCCCTTCCATGCTGAAATGAATATAAATTTAGGGAGAAAAGAGAAGCTGGAAAAGAAAACGCACAGTGCAAATCTGAACCAGAACTATACTTTAGGAAATTCTGTTTTGAATGGAGGGACAGATTAGGGAGTGAGAAAGACATGGAAATATGAACTAGAGGTTGGAACTGAATAGAAAACTATCCACCCTTGAAGGCGGTGTGTTTGAAGTTACACAGCTGGATTTCAGCAGAAAGGGAGCAAAATTGCAGGACTGCAGAAGAAATATCATGCTGCAAGGAAATATAGAAGACCCCAGGAAGGACATTTCCTTAAATACTAATTTCAGTAAAATATTGAAAGGAGAAGTAAAGAAGCACAAAATAGCAGAACAGCCCTGCGAGGAAAAAATAATCCAGGTTTCTTGAAGATATGGTGGGAGTTTCTGCTTTTATGGTAGGAAAAGTGAGAAGTAATGAAAGTTGGGATTAATCTTACCTATCTCGCCTAGTTTCCTCTCTAGGCAATTCAGAGAAATGAGCGCTTTTAAAGTGCTTCTCACCCATCTTCTACAAGTCTTCCAAAGTAAATCAGACTAGTGGTGGCTGAAAAGTTCCCATGTCTCTTTGTCAGGTAAAAGAAGAGAGTAAAGTGACTAGCTTAGATGAAAATACCTAGACTGCAGATGTCTGCATATAATTTCCCAAAGTGGCTAAAATTCCACAGGGAAATTTAAGAACAAAAAGCTATGAGACAGAACAGTTTACACAGGTATTCACAAGGTCCCACTTCAACATCACCTGCTGATGTGTAAACCTAAACAGTTTGACATTTCTATTGGACAAACTTTGGTGTTTGAAGTACAGGTAGAAATCAGAAGCTGAAAAAAGCAAACAGGAACAAACTAACTCACAACAGAGGTGCTAAACTGCACCTGACTTCACTCTCTTAATGAAAACAAGAGTTGACCAGTATAACAAGACTTCTCTTGTTAATGAAAACCCAAAAACTATCAACCCAGAAGTAATATACTCTGGAGAAGGGAAGGTCATTTGAAATGTAGTTATGAAGAACAGAAGAAGGTAGTGAAAATCAGCAGACTAGATTCAGGGTTAAAGCATCCTATTCAATCCAGGTGTCACAAAGATGGATCTTTGGGAGTATTCTCCCCTTCCTTCATTCATGTTTGAGAGTTTTCTTGGCTAATGGTAATTACTGTCTCTTCTTCCTTTCAGACTGTTATTACTAACTCTAAACCTGCTACATTGGCACAGAAATAGGAAATGTACAACAGCAGAAGAAAGCTGATTTCTTTTTTACCTCTAATAACAAAGATAATGCATAGCTGGGAGAACTGAAAATCAATAATATGGTTGGAAGTATTAAGTTCTTCTGTTTTTTGAGAGAAAGACCATTATGTAAAAATGTAGACATCATTAGCTGGAGCACAGCTTCAGCTGAATCAGAAGGGAGTGTGTGACGTAAACGTGTGTCATGTATTGTGACATGTAGATGCCCAGATGAAGATAAGTGAAAATTAAGAGATCTTAAGAAAATATTAAGAAAAATGCTTAGCAGAACAGTCAAACTGCTTAATAAAAATATTTAGTGGCAGCAAAGGACTGAATGGAGATTCACTGTTTTCAGCAGTCATTCCTGTAAGCTGTGCTTACTTTCTCTCTTGTGGGCACCCTAACCATAAAGCACTGTGGTCATATTTTCTGTCTGGCAGAGTAAGCATTTTATGAATGCCTACAAAACAGAATAGCTTTGGCTGTAGGGAGCCAGAGAAGCTATGTTTGTCAGGAAGGCAGGTGATGCAGTTCAGAATATTTTTAGAGCTGACACTGAAATGACTGCACTCACAGACTGTGGCCTTAAAGCTGGACTCCTGGGTTTAGGTCAGATATTGCATAATGCCAGACCTCAAAAGTGTGTTCTGGGCTTCCTGAATTAAGGAACTTCTAGAGATAAAAATAAACAGGACTTCAACCCCATTTTTAGGTCTCATAATAGATCCAGTATGAGTATGCAGCAGCTCAAGGTTTTGACCTTTCCTAAAGAAGCATTTAGGGAGCATTCCTGTGGGGGAACTTCTAGGGGACTGCAGCACAGCATGGAATCCCAGCACAGAGTGTGTAAGTGTGCCTAGCCAGCTCTGCTCAAAGGAGGAGATCTTGACATTTGGGAAAAGAAGGGTGGAGGACCAGAGTGCAGTCACCCTGTCTAAGGAAGAAAAGCAATGTGGCCAGAGACAAAAGAAAAGGATGTGCTGACCAGTGATGGGAAAGAGGTGTGTGGAATGCATCTAGGTACCTCAAGAATATCTTCTTCTCCAAGACATCACTGGTACCATGCTCTGAGGATCTCCAGAACCACAGATTGCTGAAGCTGGACTGTTTCCACTGTTCAGGGAAAACATCTCTCCCTGCATGCCTGTGCTGCTCTATCCTACCCGCTTGGACACGTGTTGTTGGCCAGCATCAGAGACAAGATGCTGACCTGCACAGACCCTTTCTGCAATCTTGGGCAGATGCTCTAATGTCTACAGCTTAATTTCAGCATTATCTTTGTTTTTACACGCATTTGTATCTGCCCATTTTTCTTCTCAGTATGAAAGCACTTTCAGTGTTTCATCCTAAGACAGAAATTACAGAACATTAGTCTTCCTTCATTATTTGGTCTACGCATTTGTTTTTTGCCCTCCATTTAGTGCTTTGCTCATTGCTTCTCACTGCAGGGCCTTTTGCAGGTTAAAAGGAAGAAGATGTTCTCGAGGACATAAGGCAGAAATCCATATTGAAAACTGAAAAAATAGTGTACACCCAAAATGAAATTTCTGCCCTCAGTGTATGCTCTGCTACACTTCTAAAGTCCATATTAGAAGTGTTTTAAGCGTTGCCTGAATTGCGAATGAAAGGCACTTTGTGACATGCAGTAGGGTCAATGGAATCTTTATTTTAAATGTTATAATTAAAATAAATGTTGTTTTTCACCACTGCCAGAAGTAATAAGATGAGAGAAGGAGCTTTATATAAGTGGAAAAATCATTACAGGTTGAATGTCTTTGTGCAGTAGTTTTAGAGGCTGTCTATAGCTGAACAAACACTAAATACTCCTTTATAATGCAAGGTAGGTTGTGTGTTTTGGCTTTAATAGCTACTAACTCATTTAACTGGAGGGTGACATGAGGCTAATCAAAGGTCACCCGAGTCCTGGTTGATGTTGAATGGGAGTTGACAGCTTTCCAGAGTAGCACACAATTCATGGGGAGGATTTTTTTTTTTTTCTGCAGGAGCAATATTCATCTGGGATTGACACAATGCTGAGTTTCAAAACGATTAATACAAATCCTTAAAGACTCTGCAAAAGCAGGCAACTTTTCAAGTCTTATCCTGGGTGAGAAGTGTTCACCTGACAAAGAAATTCTGGTCTCAGGCAAATTACTGAATTCCAATAGCAATATGTTTCATAAATAGCAGCAGCAATCAGGAACTTGCTCATACAACAAAATACAGGTTTTGTAGTTTCAGTTTAAAATGACACAGGCCACCTAGTCTAACAGAAAAAAGCATGTACTTTTGCATTCACAGGGAGAAAAACAAGAGAAAACATAAGAAAAAACAAGGAAGGTATGGGAATATTTATATTTAAGATTAAATAAGATATACTTCAAATGTACACAGTACTTTCCAAGCACAAAAATACTAGCAGTGACATGGTGAATGTAAAAGAACAGATTAAAATGCCAGCCCTTGTTTTATAAAATCCCTGTGCCTGACAACATCATAAGCCTGAATTCGTATGGTACATTTTATTACCTCTGAGAGTCAAAGTTTGTTGTTCAAATGAGTGCGTCTACACGCTCTCTGGCAGATGGGAGTGTTGTGATTGGGCATGCAAAGTGGTTATCCTCCCCTGCAGACATGCTGAGTGCAAGTGAGTATACATGTGAAGACATGCAGCCTATTTCACAATGGTAAAATGTTAGCCAGAACAAAAATACACTTTTTCAATAGTCCTTGAAATTGTTCTGTCTAAAGAACTCTTACAACCAAGGTTGCCCTTGAGTATGTCACACACACGTGCACACAAGCAGGTTCTCTTATAATGTACTTTGGTGGATACTTTATTACAATGTACCATTATAGAAATAATTATAGTGGATTTAAGAGCAGGTCAAGAGGAAATGTGAAACTCATCAGTTGGGGAAAAAATGAGACAAAATATCATGCAATTAGAAAATAATTAAAATTGTAATGAACCTACCTCTGACAAGGATGTTTGTCCATGAACCCATGGAGAGAGGGGATGTTCTTTGAAAAGATAATGAAGTAGGAAAAGTGCTTTGCCATGTGGCTGCAAAAGAGATTAAAAAGACTTTATGTCAATGTGTAATAAAAGTAATTACATAGATTTTGCAACTGCAGGGTAGAATATACCCATAAATATGTCTGAAACCTACAGCTGTCTAAACAGCCTACAGAAATTCCTTAATCCTCCTTCTGTCAGTCAGTAAAAATTGTTTTCTAGAATGAGATCTCCAGGATGGTGACTACAGTCACTGTGGAGGAGATGGTCACTGTACAGAACACACGGTAAGAAACATTCCTCTGTATCTCCATTTATAACACCACACTGGATTTCAGCAGCACTGGATTTGAAAAATTAGTGAACTGAAAAATGGCGTGTAAGCTTCACTGCTGCCAATCTCCCGCCATTACCACCAGGTATCAGGAGCAGGCTACCATGCCTTCCCAAGGGAGAGAGATGACAGAAGGTCATTACAATTTCTAAGTACTCATACCAAGGAAAGAAAAGGGAATCAACTGAAACTGGCAATGATTCAGAAAGGTGGGAATGTCATTAAAAAAATCTGAGCGAAACTTTCCATTCCATTGTAACAAATTTTTAGAAATTAATTATTGATGACTAAAATGTTTCATCTTTTACTGTTTAAAATTTCAGCTTTTGAAACTACTGTGGGAGGAACTTGAGTGTCAGGGGTTGTGAAAATTTATCTGATAAAATTCTCTGAGTTTTGCTTCATTTCCAGCATCCTTTCTGCACTTACTTTCTATTTTGTGTCATTTCTGTTAGCTCTTTCTCTGTAAAACCAACTCCTCTTTAGCATGTACCCTCTCAAATTCTGATATCATTCCTCTTTGGTTTTCCTGACATCCAGAAGACTTGCAAATGGGCCTCCATGAAGCCTTCAGTATCCCCATGACTGTCAGCATTAGTTATCCACCTTGGAACATCAGGAAGCTCAGAGAATCTGGGACAATAGCAGAACAGAAGCTCTCTTTCTTTTCCATTTTCCATTCTGCCCCATCTTCTCTCTTACCTTTTCATCTGGGCTTCTCATTGCTGATGAAGTAGAAATGCTGTTTCAGAAAAGAGAACATATCCTCCCTTAAGTATTTGTGCTGGTAGTTAATGCATATTAAAACCAAATTACCTTCAAATATTTCTCCTTTGCCTTTCCCTGATATATTAGAAAGCTGCACTAAAACAATTTGTAGACTAGTTTTCAAAGGGCAAAGTCTCACTCAGGACTCTTTTATTCCTGATTAGCCTGACCACACATTCAATAAAGTGCAATTAAAGATTTGCTCAGTAGAGAGAGTGTGGGAATTCAAGTGAGGAAACCATGGCCTGATTTTTTTTATTTCAAGTATTTTTCCATCACAGTAATCAACAGTACAAAGGTTTCCTAAGGAAAAAAACCCACAAATCAGCCACAAACTGGCTTTCTACAAACCTATAGTTTTCACTGCTGTCCCTAGTTTGGGTTTCGATGGTGCTGGTTTAGTTTTGCACTTTCAATTGTTTTTGGGGGGTTTCTTGTTATAAAGCTCAAGTCTGTGAGTGGAAAGGAAATGTTTTCTTGCACAAATGTGTTGCTGTATTCCTTCTTTCTAGTCGTACTTCTTTTGAAGTAAATTGATTAAATTTGCAGAGACATAGTCAATTCCAAACACAGCAGGCACCTGATTTCTAGACAACAGCATTGTCCTACTTGTCCTCTACTGTTCTAGTCCAGTAGAGTTAAAATAAGAGGAATGTGTGAAATTTAGTCTATTTTCAATTGATTTATGTGCTGCTTGAGCAGTAGCAAACAATTCTCCCTTTCTATATAGACCTATATAGAAATGTTTCACCATTTTCACAGGAAAATAGTCCACCAAAGTGGACAGTGCAAATTATTAGCCATTAAATGTGAGAGAATGCTTGATTTAGCTTGATTTACAATAATTTGTGGATATCTATTATAAAGTAGTGAACTAATATTCCCTGAAGTACCATCTGCTGAGCGTGCAAAATATGTAATAACAGCCCCAATGTGGTGGATGCAGGGAGTGTGGGAAGCAAGCCTTCACACAAATGTTAAGTAAAAAATAGACTGTTTACACTTATATGTGATAATTAGGATCACAATAAGATGACAACCCTACTCAGATAACAAATCTATTTAAATCTATTGCCCAAGAATAGTTATGCTAAATGTGTACCTGAAATACTCGGAATGACATAAGAATTTGACAGCAGGTTTAGGATCTAGGTAGAGAGGAGAGGAGCTGCTGGTTTCTTTAGCTTTCTGCTGAGCTTCCTGAGGTCAGATGTACCTCACCAAGCTACTTAAACAGTACACGCCTTTATTACTCCCATTTGCTTGCCCAGGTATCCTTGCACTTTTTCAATAACAAGTGTTATCAGTTTAAACTTATCTAATCAATCCAAATAAAGCCCAGAGCCTGGAGCAGGGGCTATATGTTAATTTGCACTTGAGCTTCACTGTGTAATGCAATCATGCTGATATTGTCCAGTGGACAGCTCTGGTGACAGATGCAAAGGAACCCTGCTAGCCTGTGATAACCAGCTCCTGCATTGCCAGCAGCATGCAAACTAGCTAGCTCCAAGGCAAGGCTCATGCAAAGTACAGTCAGAGCCAGATGCTGTCAAGGGCAGCAGATAGCTGATGATAGCAACACATGGTCCTGTGCTCTGTTTTGCCCACAGCAGCCCCCTGGAAAGCTGAGCTGACTGCTGCTGATGCCAGGAGACAAGATGGGGTATGTGGCATGCAGGAATCTGCAGCAGAAAGGTCTGTCTTACAAACAGCCCTCCTTTGAGCCCTTTGTTTGGGCACCCTGAGTATTGCACAAACAGACTTTGTAAGCAAGGTATATGCTAATTAAAGGTACAAAGCAGTAATTCAGGGATGCATTGTTTATGAGCTCTACACCCAGTGGAGCTAGGATCAAGGAACCACTGGTAGTCTCAGCAGTAGAATGCTCACCATGAGCTCTCTGGAGACCAGGCAAAAGTCTCTCAGAAGGCAAAGGGTTGGCCTTTGTTGCTCCTTGGAGTTGATCTTGAGTGTGGCTGACTTGCCATAACCATTTGTAATATTTTCTGCTTTTCATGTTCATGTTTTTCCTCTTTAAGACCCCTGTCTCAACAATCCAGCCTCTTCAATTTTACCTTTCTTATCTCATGTGGCTCTGCTCTACAGACTGTTTCACAGCTCTTCTGCACTATGCAGTTTCTACATCAGCCTAAGCTAAGGTTATGCAGCTGGGGCATATTAGACCTGAGCTGAACCATGGGGAAGGGGGGTGTTAAAAGGGGGCCACAGAGCGGGTGTGTTACAGATACTCAGGTGTACCAGATCAAAAGCTGACCCTCGACAGAGACACTGAACCTTTTATCTCTTTCCTGAAGCAGAAGTGATTACTCCTTTCCCTCTCCCACCAATGGCTTCCCTCCAAGGCTCCCTAAAGACAACACTGGCATGCCAGTACCATGTTAAGAGACAGCAAAATCCATTTTTGCCACTATCACTGAAAATCCATTCATTAACTGCTTTGCTCTGAGCTTATCCTGGCCAGAAGAGCTGCAAGGCAGTATGCTCAATGCACCCTGTGACAGCTTAGGGGCTACAGCTTGCTGTTGGATGCCCAAGATTATGTTGGGACGATATGAAAATAATGTGTCTCCTCTTTTTCTCCTTGTAGCCCTGCAACCTGCCTCCTGGAAAGAGCCTTTTCATCAGAGTTCCTCCAGCTGCGCAGAATATTATTCAGACAAAAAGCTAGTTCAAATGTTCTTTCCTTTTCTTAGGGAGGATGACCACCTCTGCAACATCACAGTTACTTAAGCATGAGGTCTTATCTGTGAATAGAGAGAGCAGAGTTCGCTTTGCAGGACTGAAACAGAACCAAGGGAAGACACGAGTCTTTGTTTGAAATAATCTTCTGAGACTGTGTTGCAGGAGGCCAGAATCCAATTATTTAACCTCTCATTTTAGGTGTATTAAATGACATTACAGATAAACAAGATTTGATGGTTTTTGCATGAACTAGACCTAGATGTAATCATAACTTTTGCTTCAAGGCATAAATTGATTATTGAAAAAATGAAGGAAAAAGTTCTATGCCTCAATCCATGAGTTGCATAATTCTGTTAGCTAGATATAATTAATGAAGTCTTTGAAGCAGCTTTGCTAGTTGCTTCAACAGATAGAGAATAAAACAAAATCTACCAGCATGTGCCTAATTTTTTTTTTTTTTTTTTTTTTTAGTTGGGNNNNTTTTCTTTGGTGGTTATTTATGTGAGGAGGTCAAAAATGTCAAAACGACTTTATTAATCTAGCAGAGTAGAAACATTTGGGCTTCACTTTACAGTCACTGAGGCTGATGGAAAATTTGCCAATTACTCCAGTGGCAACAGAATAAGGCTTTTAATTGGAAACATGCAAATCATGATTAGAATATGCCAATGTTAAAATGCAATTCACTGAAAATTCTCTTAGGTTTTAGAAATAATCTGATCAACAACTGAAAGAGAAGAAACTATCTAAAATCAAAACGTCTATATAAAAAGCTCCTTCTGCTTTATTTGTTTCCTCAAACAAATAATTCAGTGCAAAAGCATTATTCAGCATAAGTGAATACAAGGATTAATTTAAATATCTTATCATTAAAAATCCCAGTCAAACATTTGCCTTTTTAATATAACTTAAAAAAAAAAA
>VZRN01006818.1:5098417-5124878 GCA_013397935.1 Dasyornis broadbenti
AAAAAAAAGGTGTGTGGGGGGTAAACTTGACAAAATATAATAGACATAAATGTAATGTTTCTGACAATAATGAAAGAATGAAAACAACAGATAACAGACGTCTTTTATGTCTGGGAGGCTTTGGTGAGGCGTTGCTGAGTTCCCAGACCCTTACATCTCACCTCCTTTGCACCAGGCAACTGTGAGAGCCTCTGCATTCTGTATACTCTGCGGATTTTGGAACAATCTAATTTATCTCTTTCCTTGCCTGTCCCTGAGCTAGAGGTAAGAATGTTGGAAGGATTTGGATGGGAACATAAGGAACAGAAATTTTGGGTTCAAATGCATTTTTGTAGACTTTCACAATTTGTGTTTGGGCAGCCATAACTTACTCTCAGCACCTGGGAATTGAAAAATTGCACATATGCGCCATTAGTATTTGACAAGTAAAAGACATCTGAACTAAACTTAAAATATTTTTATGCTCTGGCAAGCTCAAAAGTTAGTGGTATAAAAAGCATATTCAGCCTTGTTAAATCAAGCCTTCTCACCCCCTCTGCTGACACCCCCACTTTATTCTACCAGCAGTACTGCACACCTCCCAGAGACCAACTGGTATCCAGAAATATTGTCTGAAATATTACAGCCATATGTGCAGGAGTTGAAAGGCATTTTAGTAGGGCAAAAGTGAACTTCATGAAGGACCCCCAGGCTTTTGTTTGTTCAGCCTCGCTGCACAGGGTAGGCCAGGGGCAACACTGACACCTTCTGATAAGAGGTGGGTACATCCATTCCCTTGCCGCTGTGGAGAAAGAAGCAGGATGCTCTGCATCTGCAGGAGTGGGTGGTTCTCACATCTATTTCTATTCTGTTTCTGTAGTTTCAGGCATCTCGCCAAGTCCCTTCAAACATTGCACCTTTTCAATATTCAGCTTGATGCAAGTTTCAGCTTAAAAGAGACACAAGAGAAGGAAAACAGGGGGATGAGGGCTGGCAAAGGCCTCCACTGGCAGAGTCCATCAGAATAAATGCAACTGTGTTGTTTCTATGGTAAGGTCTTGCAATTTTAGAAGTTCAGTTGCAAAATAATGCCAGATGTGGGAATTAGATGCAGAAAGTCATCAGGTCATTGGACACTGCAGATAAAGAGCCTGCAGAAATAGACTTAGACTTGTTTTTCTAAAGGAATCATTTATAAAGAGACCCAGATTTAACTGCAAAGAGAGAGTTATAGGAGCAGATAATAAATAAAAACGCTTGGGCTAAGTGAAGAAAATTTTGCTTTACACATATGAGTTGTATCACATTGCTTACGGGGAAAAAACCCAAAATAGAAGAATCTAAAAAATGATGTTCACTGGAGTGAGTGTAATGGGATTCTGTTTGCTGCAGGAAATCTGGGTAAAACACAATGCACTGGTTTTCTATTCATATTACCATAGCCACAAAATCTACTCAGTGCTAGTGACAACAATTTGAACCTCCTGTTTATGTTTTGTTCAGGCCAAGCACACATCTGAGATCAGTGTATGATTGGAGCATACATTATAAATTATAATAAGATCAAGTAACCTGTAGGTGGATTAGGAGTCAATGGCACTTGATATGCTCAGATCAATATCCTGCCCTTGTTCTCCCTAAACACATACATCACAACAGATCAGGCTTCATAGAGAACTCAGATTCCTGCCAGGCTTGCTTCTTTCTGAAGCTGTCTCTTCTGGAGGTAGAAAATCACGGGAAGTGTTGAGGGATGTTGGTCATCTTTGAGCCAATGCACCAGAGATACTTTGCAAAGGAAAGTACAGGAAGGGATGGTACATGCTGCATTTCAACCTGCTACCGTATCAGGGCTCAGCTGACATATATATATATATATTCATATCTATATATCTGGCAACTGCAAAACACTTCTTTCTATCCCACACAAGAAATAAATAACTTTATTTCTCAGTATTATACTCAGTAACCTTATTTTTAGGATGAGGCATTGCAATTATGTTTCTCAACTGATAAAATGGGGCTTGGGAGACCTAGGGAATAGTAGTTCTGAATAACAGCAGATATTCATCTCTTTCTTCAGTTAAATAGCCGTAGTAGTCATGAAAACTATTTTATTTAACTGAAGGGGTCTAAATTTCTTTTTTAAAGAGAGTCTCTCTCTAGAATCCTAAATACAGAGTCATAGAATCACAGGGTAAGCTGAATTGGTAGGGGCTCATCAGGATCATTGAGTCCATCTCCTGGTCCTCCACAGGACACCCTAAGAGTCCCACCATGTGCCTGAGCGCATTGTCCAAACACATTTTGAACTCAGACAGGCTGGTGCCATGACCACTGCCCTGGGGAGCCTGTGCCAGTGCCCAGCCACTCTCTGGGTGAAGAAGCTTTCCCTAAAATCCAACATAAATCTCCCATCCCAGCTTCATGCTGTTCCCTCAGGTCCTGTCACTGGCCACCAGAGAGCAGAGATCACAGTACCTGCCCCTTTACTTCTCATAAGGAGAATATTGAAGACCACAATGAGGTTCGTGCTCTTCTCCAGGCTGAATAAACCAAGTAACCTCAACCACTCTTCATACAGCTTCCCCTCCAGACCCTTCACCGTCTTCTTGATCGTCTTTTGGATAGTCTAATAATTTTAGATCTTTCTTATATTGTGGCACCCAAAGATGCCCCCAGCACTCAAGCTGAGACTGCCCCAGTGCAGAGCAGAGCAGGACAATCCCCTCCCTTGCCCAGCTGGTGGTGCTGGGCCTGATGCCCCTAGACAGGGCTGGCCCTCCTGGCTGCCAGGGCACTGCTGACTCCTGCTCAATGTTCCATCCATCAGGACCCCCAGGTCCCTTTCCATGGCACTGCTTTTCAGCCTCTCATTCCCCAGTCTGTCTGTACATCCAGGACTATTCCGTTCCAGGTACAGAATCCAGCACTTCTCTTTGTTAAACTCGATATAGTTGCTGATAGCTCAGCCCTCTAATTTATCTAGGCCTCCCTGCCTTCAAGGCAGTCAAGCAGCTCTTCCCTTTTAATGTCATCATCAAACTTATTTAGTGTACCTTTGAGCACTCTGTCCAAGTCACTAATGAAGATGTTGAAGAGAGCTGGACCTAGGATGGAGCCCTGCAGAGCCCCAGTAATAACAGGTCGTGAGCCTGATGTAACCCCATTTACTAGACCCGTTTGCACCCAACCCGGACAATTGCTCACTCATCACAAGAATTTGTGAGTCTATTGACTTCTCCAGCCAAAATTTGCTGGAACTGCAAATATCTGTGTAAGCTTTAATCTGTCTGCAAGGTTGAAGATTAAAATTAATTATTGTTATTAATCATAAACAAAATATTATTAATTTGATTATTTGCTATCAATATAGGTACACACAGATAACAATACTCAGCTTGGATAAAAAGGCTCATCTTGAAAGCAATTTTAAAAAAAATCTTGAAAACCTTTTATTTCTTTAAGGGTTTTCTTCCTGCAAAGTCACAGAAATAAACCACAAAATATTTTTTCAAATACGTTTCTCAGTTATGGGGGTAACTAAATCATACACTATTCTTTGCGTTTAGTATTTAAGCAATGTATCAAATCTAAAAGGCTCAGTGTATTTAGAGTTCAAATTAAATTCTAGATTAAGTGCTTTGTTCAACTGTTGATCAGTCCAGATTGTTTGGGAACACTCTGCAAATATGAGAAAAGCAGTTCTTCTACCCTCTGATCAAAAAGTAATATTTTTAATGGGATAAAGCACACTAGAAACAAGCTTCAAAATCAGAGGTGTATTTTGCATCTGCAGGACCTTCTACATTCAGTGCACTGCATTTGACTAATATCATTTCAAAATACTCCTAACAGTGAGATCCAAACAATGCAATAACACAGATATACTACAACTGACTTTAAACTCACTAGCTCTGGTCTGTGGGCCTGCTTCTCAGTTTGTGGTGTCCAGTTTGAGCACCCTGTGGCCACTTCCTTTCTTTCCTCTCACGTCATTTTTGCTTGTTGTTGCCAGCAGCTCTGTCACATCAGCACCTGTGAATAGTCTCTGATCATTTTCCTGTTGTTCCTTCCAGAAGTCTGAGTTTCATTCTAGTCTGGGTCAGAAGCAAGGCTGTAAATGCTGCTCAGTCTACCCTGGCCTTCCATCAGCTCTGATCCCACCCTGCCATCCCAGCTCTACCCAAACAGCACCTTAGATTCTGCTGGGGCTGGACTGAAGCTTGCTGGGGGTCATAAGGCTGAGGACGTGGCTCTGGGACTGCTCAGCAGTGGAGCTGCTGCTCTTCTGCTCGGGTTCAAAGCAGCGAGAAGGAGAGGGATTATTGGTGAATGAGGAGAATGCCTTGACCGTGGAAATAGCTCTGGTAGTGAATATGATGGAGTCAGGAGGGCAAGAAGAATTCAGAACTTTTACATTACTCTTACAGAAAGGATTTAAAGTGTATTAAATACTAGAGAATCAAGTCAGGGAGAGGGAGGTGAAACACTTCAAAGACCACAAGCTAAGGAAGGAAGGAATATTTCACATCATAAGCTGAGCCCCTGTGACTAGCTGGCTACTTTCTTAGGTGTGAACTCCTTTGGAGGCTTTCAGAGCCACATTTAAAGAAAGCAAGTCTGGTCTTCTCTTTGGGTCATGAAGCTGGATAAGGATTCCTGGAGAATTTCTCTATTACTTGAGAACTTTAGTCAGTCACCAGCTCAGCACATGAGGGAGTCCAGCTTCTAAATGCGATTTTTTTAATGCCAGAATATAATCCTCTGATTATATTTGATTTATGTCCTTTGCACAAGGCCCCTATGGCTTCTAATATTTTTTTTTTTTTTTTAAGGTCTCCTGTTTGTGAGAAAACAGCAATTTTAGGAAATAGACAGACAATACTAGATGGAGAGCAACCAGATGCATCATTCCCTGGACTTCTAAGAAAGACACACAGGAATTGCAAATATTTTCATTGAAACTTTATAGAAGTGGGACTGGGGAGCCATGAAATGAGCCAGCATTCCTGTTCAAATATCACATAATATGTAATAATCAATGCTATCTGCACTACAGTCCTGCATCTCTAAAATTAACCCTGGCAGATTTCTTTGAGGTTCCAAACAGGAGAAGTCTCATACTTGTTGCTTCAGTGATTGCCTTCTGTTACTCTGGAGAAAAAAAAAAAAAACAAAACGGGATGAATGAGCTTTCAGTTTCCTCTCTCTCTTTTTCTGCCATTTCTGCCGTTTCCAGACTTCTTCCTTCTTTCAACTTCCACTCCTCCAAGTGTTTTTCAACTGCTTTTTGTTGCATGGAACCACCATAGATTACTCCTTAGCAGAAAAAAAATGTATTTCCTTTAAATAAGCCACCAGAATAAACTGAAGACCTAGGCAAGAGCTTCCCATGTATCACATTACCAGGCTATGTAGGTGAATCATATTCTGCTCTTGTTATTAAAACAAAAATGAGAACAATAGAAAAAGAAAAAAACCAAAACCAAAACAACAACAACAAAACCCCACAAAGAAACAAACAAATAAAAATAAAACAAGTTAAAAAAAAAAAAACAAAGCAAGAAAACAAGCAAAAGAAAAAAGTTTAGGTTTTTTTACTTTCTTCACTCAGCCAAGTTTAAAAGCAGCACTGATCAACAAGAAGGAAAATTAAATGCATTAGAATTTAAAATCAAGATGTAGAACTGTTTTACTATACCAGTTCATGTTTAGCTTTCTTAGGCTTTTTTTTTTTTTGACATCATTCATTCATATCATTATTTCTTGTTTTTAATTGGTACTGAAACACTGATTTTACTCTGTTGTGCACATGGTAACTCCAGTATTGCCTAGAATTATGAAAGAAAGATCCTTCTAAAGTTAGAGTCAAATCCAGCTGTTCAGCCTTGCTGGGGACTGCCTCAGCAACATCTCCCCAGACTGCAGTAGCAGCAGGGCAGACATTCTGGTATTTGCAAATTGTCTCAGTGTAGAAAACCAGTAATACTTATGGCAGGAATTTCAGATCAAGGCCATTTAACAGGATAAGCATTGGGAACCTATCAAACAGACCTGATTTGTGCAGAAGTCTATATCTAGTAACAATTTTAATACAAGGAGATTGCTTTTTATGTGGGAACTCTGCCTCAGTCTGGCTTTCGTTGTTTCTTATACAATTTTTATATGACATAAGCCTGGCTATGAAAAGCAAGCTTGGTCATTTCAGTGGCTGGTTTTTATTGCATGCTTGCATTACTGACTGATACCATTACAGCAGCTGTATACAATTTCAACAACAACAGATCTTTTTTGCACAAATGACATTTCCTTGTTCTTCTAAGGAACACGTCTTATTCTTTTAATGAACCATATATCAGAAAAAGACAGAAACCAGTATTAGTTTCTCTATGTCTTTCTCCACATAGTCTATTTCGTGTAATTGAATGGTGAGGCATCAGTTTATTGTCTGAGGGAAACTTGTATTTTTTAGGGTGCAAGAAAACAGTTGCAGAACATAACTTGCTCTGTTAAAATTTTAAGAAACATTTTTAAAATTTCCAGAACATCACAGCAGCTCTATTAAAAAGTGTCCTTATCTAAACCCAGTAACACAGTAGATAAAGTAAAGGTTATTTGTCAAATGGACAGCATTTCCCACATTATCAATAATTTAGTTTTCAACTTACAAAACATTTTTTACTATGAATTAATCCAAAACGAAAAGCAAGAAAACACCCAACATTAACAGATGTAAATCTTTAAATCAAAGCATCCAGCATTACATCCTTTGAAAAATACAGCTTTTTTTTTTCAGTCCAACAGTTAAAATGACAGTGGCTATTATCCAGAGGTGCCTAACTATAATGTTTGGAGAATAATCTCACATGATAGTGAAAAAATGCAAAGGTAAAAGTTAAGAAAAAAATACAGAAGAGACTAACATGAAGAGAAAAATCAAAGCATTGAGTAAAACAACACACAGTAAAAGTTGCAAAAGCCAGGAAAACACCAGCAAGATGCACACAACTATTGGATTGGGCAGGAACCCAGTGGGCCAGAACACCACGTCCTTTACTGGGGATACGGTAAAATTGGAGTGATGGCAATAAGACACAGCTGAGTCAATGCTGAGATAGGGTTCATGGTGTAGGATATAGCAGGGCCCTTCCATTCGGCTTCCTACACTTTACCTTCCCCAGAAATGCGAGGACATTTGTATGTGACACAGAAGAGTTCAGCATTCATTGTCTGCCATCATAGACTCCCAGGCTGGCAGGGTAGAGCAGTGCCCCTTCTAAGGTCACATATTTTTCATTCCTCTTTTAATGCTCATACATGCTTTCATACATTTCTGACACTGACAGAGAAAAACGGCAATCTCAATAAAAGTATTGAACCCTGAAAATTAGACTCAAATTTATGTGGCAGTTTAGAAACATGATGCCTCATTCCAACAGACACACATTTTGGAAACACTGGCAAGCCATTACCTGATTAGGTTTCTCACTATTACAACACACTGCTGCACCATCTAAAGGTGTTCAGGACGACTCAGTCTCCTCATTTTTATGGTGCATTATATTTTTTCTTTTGTTGCTATGCCTCCAATATTCTTATAGCATTATGGTTTTTAATTTGAACTTATTTTCCAGGTCATCAATTCAGTTGTCCAATGTTATTGTCCTAAGGATTTACAACCAAATTGTTTTTCAAGCACTATTTTTCTATGCGTCTAGTTTTGCCTCAGCTTTTTGTAATCTGAAACTAATATTTCTATTGTGGTCATTGAAACTGTATCACTCAATGCAGTCCTGTCACGCTGAGCAAGCCCGGTTTTACTTGGTAAATTAAGTGCATGTTTTCAGATGCTCTGGTATTTTACATAATAGAACAAAATGAAATCAGATCAAATCAAACCAGATCAAATAGAATTGAATAGGAAGACCAGTATTCTCAGAAGAAGAGGCTGAGTTCTGAAGTGTCTGCCTAGAAAGTAATCCTCATAGCATTCATTCACAACAGGAGTAACATAAAAAGTTTAAAGTCCAAACCAAACCTTAACAAACTCTGTCAATACCCCAATTCTACATCTGTCAAAAACTTTGCCTACTCGGAAGTCAGAACAGCATGCAGAGGTGTCCCTCCAGGGTTGTTGATGCTGTAACAGCTCATAGGAAAAAGAAGCTGTTTTTTCACAGTCCATCATCTGGGACATGCACAGGTGAGGCAAGCTGCCTTCTCAGCAGCAGCCAAAGGGCTTTTTCAGAAGTACCTAGAAGACTTCAAAGCTGGTTGGATCAGAGTAGTAGTTATGGCTGGGAGAGGGTTAATGATCTTTGTAGCTTGTACGGGACTATGTCTTAGGATTTGTGTCCAAAACAGTGTTGACAGCACAGGGATATTTTAGCTATTGGTGTATAGTGCCTACACAAGATCAAGGACTCTTCTGTGTACAGAATGAGTAAGTTCTTCATTTTGTCCATGACAGGTGTAAGCAGAGACTAGACACAATCCTCTTGTTTTCTCCTGTGTTTCTTGCAACAAGATTTTTTGAAAAATACATTAAAAATCTTGCTGCTCTCAGCTTATAAATAGTCTCCAAATGACTGAAAAATATTCCCATATGTATGATCCTTAAGTCTTCTTGGACCTTGCTAGGTAACGTGAGAACATCAAATTGTGCAAAAATGGTGTACTGTAGCGAGATGGTAAGTACCAACATACACAAGATGCTGCTTTATCCTAGCAACCAAATTTCTGGAGACAGAATTGTTGTAAAAGTGAGGGGGAAAGTATCTCTATTAAATATTGTTTTCTGAGTTATGCGAACTGGGCATTGTTCTCTTCCTCTTGCCCATGAACCCATCTCTTCCAACAGCTGCATCTATTTTGTGTAGCACCCTTCTCAGCCACCAGTGGCAAAAGTCCTGAATATGTCCACACGCCCACATTGAGATGGCACTAAATTAAATTCTTTTTCCCCAGTGAAAGAGAAGAATAAGGGAGTAGAGGTAAGAGCAAGAACCTGAAGCAAGCATTTCATAGTTCAAGCCTGAAGGATCAGGGAAGTCTGCCTGTCATGCAAAACATCAACAGCAAATCCCCCAGACAGCCCTGAGGCAGCAGTAAGGAGGGAGCTGGCGAGAAATGGGGTTTTAACAGATGGTTCTGCTGGAGCAGATTGAGCTTCACAGACTTGATATCTCACAATAAGAGATGCAACATGAAAATTAATCCAAAGCTTGTATGAAATTAATGAAGTTGGAGGAGAAACATTCATTCTACATAGAGGTAGGGTAAATTATATGTTGTCTTCTGGGTAGCTATGATTAGCCAGACTAGGAACTACAGCAATGAAGCCGAAATGCAGTTGGAACATGAACAAGAGTTTTGGCAGAGGAATCACTGAGAATTCTGGTAGTCTTTTGGGCATGATTGCTAACAGACTTATAGACAGAAGTGACATAAAGATTGTGAAATCAAAGTTGTATCAAATATCAGCCAGGTGACATAAGAGATGAATGTGAGACATGAAGTGAGGATACTGGAGCTGTGGCTATCAAACTCTCAGATCAAATTTTATGCCCCCAAAATATGTGACAATTGAGTTATCATGACCTTTCTACGTGACATTAGCTCATCTATTGTGTTCTCATTTCCAGAAAGAAGCAGTTTTATTTTAATTAGTGTCCTGTAACAAGTCACAAAATGCTGGACTACTAATGCAATAGACTGCTACTTGATCAGAGTTCTTTGCCATAGTTTTCTTTCCTAGTGTGTCTGAATGTCTTATTAATAGCTTTCAGCTTGTTTACATTTAAGTCACATTAGAGTTCATGTATTCCATTGATATATTAATCCCTTTCTCAGTTTATGTCAATTTAGGAACTTACTACATCCCTGAATATTTTGTTCTCAAATTAAAATTGTTTAAATGTGGCAATATTTTATGATAGATTTAACAAATTTATTGCAATAGATTAGCAATCTCATTGTGAGCTGCTGAATTAATTTATCAATATGATTATGCTAGTACTGTTATTTATAATCCACATTTGTTACAAATATATACAGAAAACATAGTGGAAAATTAAAACAAAGACCTAGCATGCAGCTTCATTTCCTGCAGTACCTTAGGGTGGTCAGTGTTTCACCAGTGTGACATGGATGGCATAAGCTCAGTCAGGACAGTCAGGTTTCATCCCCTGGCTGAATGGTGTTTGCCTGTGAGCAGAGTTAGTGCTTTCCAACTGCCTGGGCTCAGGAGAGGATTGCTCTTAGCTCCTGGCTCTGGAGATGAGCACAGATATTCATAGGTGACGGAGTTACTACAGTGGCATTTTGTGGTGCCAGACTACTGGACTTCTAAGCCCGGCTGTTTGCCCTCCAATTGTTCTTTATATGCTTCAGCAAGTTATACGTCACTTGGGTATGTTGCAGAAAGGTAATTTGGCAGCCCAAGCTCCCTTTCTCAATTTTTACCTTCAAAGCTAAGGCAGCTACCTTAAAAAAACAACTAATAGTTTTGTCTTATGGGGAAAAACAAAACAAAACAATAGAAAAAAATCTCTTCTTAAAAGAAAAACACATACATATATTTCACATCTCTGTATACACAGATTTTGGACAGGATCTTTAAGTGAAGAAGTCTTTCCTCTACCTTTTTTTCGCCTCTACAATGATGGACTGACCTTTATTTTGAAGAACAGCTCTGCCTTTGAGATGGAACCTTTCCACAGTGCTGGAGTACTTGACCTCCCCAGTCACTTCCACATAGTGGGTAGGAAAACATCAATGGCCCTTCCTGCCCATTTGCCCCTCTCTTCTCAGTATTTCTGCAGGCAAGTTGTTCCACCTCTCCAAAGAGCTCTTGTCCCTTTTCTCATATTCCAGGTTCTCAGCTAGTCAGTCTTTCCCCTGCCAAAATAGTCTCTTTCCATACTAAGGAGTCTCATACACCCCAAACACTTACATGACACTGGTTGCATAGCAAAGTGAAGATTTGGAGTATTGGAGGGGCAGGATGGAGGAAGAAAAAAAAAGTTGAAGTTAAGCTTAGGCAGATCTGCACCACATCAGCCTGTCTGTTGCAGAACAATTAATATATCTGTTTATGCATTCATAAATAGAGAAGGAAAAGTTAGCAAAAGAATATAGAACCTGCTGTATCACATTGTACAAGTATTTTACTATCCACAGTTGAATCTGAGGAAAATACATGGAAGGCTTCCTTATCAGCCCAGACTGGAGAGGAGTTTTCCTCTCAAATTTGTTTCTGATCTTGATTTTTCTTAAATTTGAAAAGTTGGTTCATTCTGCTTAAAATACCATACTCAAAACCACTGATCTAGTAAAGCAGAAGAGGGGATGTAGGTGTAAGGGCTTATTCCAGGAAGCCTTTCCAGTGGCTGCATAATGTTGTGCTCTGAGCATTTTAACATCATTTCAACCAGTTGGTTTTAAAGCTTGATATTCTCAAACATTGTAGAAGGACTTAGCACACCCTCGAGTAACTTTCCACTTTATTTTCAGTCTTTCTGAATCAAGTGACAAGTGGGAAGTGAGAAAGGAAGTTACAGTGGGGGAATATTTTAGAAATGTCAATAGGCTGTCAGTAAAGCCCTAGAAACCAAAGCTGTGAGCTGCTTTCATTCCCTGCCCCTGCTCTGAGCCCTTCTATGTCCCAATCATCATACGCAAAGCTCTCACTTAGAAGAAAAGATTTGTGGCAAAATTCCTACAGTTGCTGAAAGGCATTACCAAAAGCATGGATTCCTTGGTACTCAATGCACTTCATAAGCCAAGAAACTCACTAGGTAGAGAACAGGGTGGAAAAAAACCCATGTAGTCCTTTGTAATAATGAAGGGTTAATAAGCAATTAAGAGTTGCAGGTATGAACAATAACTTGTTTTATTGCTATACATGCCCACCACTTCAAGGCTATAAGCTGGAGTGGTAAGTAACGGAACAGCCTGCTGGGATTTTTAACAGCTGATTAAACATTTATTGAAAGATCTATTCATAATTTATTAATTTTGTACAAACTGTTATGGGTACTCTTAGATTAAAAGTCTGATAGAATAAACTTATGATAGAAGAACAAATTCAGTGCTCACCCTAAGAAAAAAAAAGGACCTTATTTAAGTGATGCTAGTAAAAATTAAAGTTGTTTTGTTTTAATGAGAGGGAGAGGAAAGGGAGATCTTTTGTTGTGTTGAACAAAGTACAACATTTACTTTAAATCTTCTTATTTTAAATAAAAGAGTACTTTAAAACTAGTCTTTGAAATGAGAGAAACAATCTAAGGAGATTAAGCTTTTAAGGAGAGGTGGGTGGTTCTGGAAGACCTCTCTGAAAGGGACGGGATGAACATTACTTGCTGCATGGCATTGAGGCAGCACTACTTCATTTCTGCACTTCAGAAGAGTGTTTCTTACTTGTTTGTTTCATTATAGAAAAGGATGGTATGAGTAGCAGTGCCACTGTTTCACATATATTGAATAAAATATTTGTCTTTAAAATATCTTACTGTACAATGTCTTTTTTATCTGTTGGCTGACTTACACAAGATCTGGAAGTGAACAAATTGTTTTACTGGTTGTAAGTTCCTGACATTTAGTCTAGTTGTGTATAAAAAGAGTGATAACAAAAGGAGAGAAAAAACTTTACATACTAGGACAAGAGAAAGGTCAGTTTAATATTATCTGCCATGTGGTTCCTGCCCAAGAAACAGAGAAAAAGAGCTGCGGGAAAAAGGGACAAATGTGATTTGTTGTGTCAGAAACACAAGTCTGAAATGGACTTATTGATATTGTTCAGGATGTAGACAAGTTGTGACAGTGACAAATGTACTTTCTGAAGGAAATCGAGGGGTTTTGTTGTATGTTCTCTTGGACTCAGGAGGTACCTTGCCTCTATCCTGTCATAATTATCTAACAAATCAGCCACTGATTTTTTTAAACTATGTTCTTGAAAAGTGACTTTTCTCTACAATGTCTGACTGTATGCTCTCAGTATTTAATGCAACCACCAAAATATGTTCTTTTGTTTAAACAAGTCAATTCAGCAGCAATTGCAGAAATGCCCAAACATTCTAAGCTGAACTCTCTCTCAAAGCATGTCAGACCAGCCATCCTGTACCTGTGTACCTGTCACAGGCACAGCAATTGCAGCACAAAGTCCACTGGGTGCTAATGTGACCATTAGGGGAAATGTTTTCGAGCACCAATCCCCCTCAAAAGTGCTCTCTCAATGACTTAAAGATCTGTAGCCTCTTTTCTGCTGTGCAGCCCTCTGCCAGTCTGCTACTGGCACTGCTGGCCGCAGAGCAGAAAAGATGCCAAACTGTTACGCTGTGAACGCATGGGAGGCGATCTGCACAGGGAAGAAGCAGAGGCACCAAAATCTATGTCTTGTACTGGATATAAAAATGTGTGATACCTGGCTGCTGTGGCCAGGTGCAGAGGAGCCAGAGGAAGAATTGTAGAGGAAAGAAGGGCAGAAGCAGAGCAGATGTGGCAGAGCTGTACACAGATTCCTTACCTTGGCCTGGGGCAAGCAGGGGAAGAGACGAGAGACAGAGCTGGTTAGCAGGCACCTGAGCTCCCAGTGCTGCCCCGTGTCGTTTAGGTGTTTAATTGTTACCTTATGGTCAAAGAAGTAGCTCCAGAAGCACCTCTGTCCTAACTTTTTCATCTTTCATAACATTAGATGAATATTAGAAAAATTAGGATCTGATGCTTGTAAGAGTTCAGGGTGACTAGTTTCAGTGTGGACAACTGCCATCCACACTTCCATATCTGGGGTGCATCTTGGCCATGCACAGAGCTGTGTCCCTGCTATTTCTCAGGAAATAACAAAAGTGGCAATCCCAGCAGGTCCCTTTGAATGCAGGGTCTCTGTGTGTCATACCAATCAAACCTTCTTAAATATGCCTCTTGTTTGGGCTCTCAAATATCTTACATGCTTTCTCTGCTTAAATGCAGATCTTCAAACAGCAGTTTTACAAATACAGTAGAATGCTTTGTATCTCTGAAAAGCTGGGGAAAAAATAAGATAATAAAAAGTTAGTCCCACGATGAGCAATTTAGATTCATATTACCTATCTTTTTCTCCAGTTTTTTAACTTCCTTTTCTCAGTTTATGGATGGAATGAAAAACTGGGATTTTTTTTTTTCCAGATCAGTTAATGAAATGAAATGGGATTATGCATGTAGTGTTTGTGTCATATAAAAAGCCACCTCTTTTCTGTATCCGTTCAGTCTCACAGTTTCAATGTAACAAATGCACTTACTTTTCACCATTTTTATTTTTACACTCAGCTGTGACATATAAGAACTCAATTTCAAATGACATCTTGCTATTATCCATGTACATTAGTTTATCTTCAAATTTTCTAAAGAAAATTAATGTATTATTAGTATGAAATAGATCAAAACGTAACTCTGGTGCTCTGAAGCCGTATGAAATTGTATCCTGTACCACTGAATTTAATATGACTGCTGCCATGTATTTAAATCAGAACAGGAGTGGTCCTCTGCTCATCTGGGGCTTCAGTAGAAAGAGAGATTAGCATAAGGTTAACTAAACTCATGATAAATCATTAAACCAAAATACAAAGAGAGACAAGAGAGAGCCTAGAGAAACATGAACTGTGAGAAGAGGATCAAAACAAGAAAAAAAAGAAGAAAACCACAGATTTTAGTTTGAATTTAAAATACATATATATAATGCATATGTATTTATTACATTTCTGAGGCACCAATAGTTTTCTTCTAAAAACCTTTGGTCAGAAAGAAATAAAGCAGTAAGTATAAAAATCTCAGGCATTCCCAGTTCCTCTAATCAGTAACATAAGTGAAGACATTGAACAGAGTGCTGAAGGGCAAGGTCTGGTCCACTTTAGGTAATTTTTTTTTTTTTTTTTAAGCTTGTTTGTTTTTTGTTTGTTTGTTTTGGGGGTGGGGTGTTATTTGGGTTTTTTGTTTGGATGGGTTTTAAATAGTGTTATATCCTGAAGGTTTGGGAACAGAGATACTTAGTGCCACTTGGCAAACCAGGCTCAAACCCTTCTCTGATCAATGGTCCATTGCACAGACCAAGGCGAAGGTGGTTCCACTTTCCCCTGAACAGAACCGAGCAAGAAGGAGCAGCATCAGGGTGTGCCAAGGGCTGCAGTCGGGGCAGAGCTGTGCAATGTGAAAGAGCAGAAAGCAAGAACTGAAAACAAGTGGTCTGTCATAGAAACACCATGTCCAATTTACCACTATAATGCTTGCTGTCCTTCCTGTCTCTCTCTGACTTTAAAAAACCCAAAACACTCCTGTCCTGGACCTCAGATTTTGCACTGAGTCATTCCAGGCTGGTTTTTGGTGGACTTTAATTTTACAGTGAGAAAAACTTCCTAGCGGAAAAATTTCTGGCCAGTGGCAGCCTCAATAGAAAAAGCTTCTTCCTGGAACTTGTGAGTAAAGACTGGAATGGATTAATCAGCTTTAATGGATTAAGGCAAGAGTCAAGGTTTTTGTTCAGTAGAATTACTGCTAGTTGTTCATGTAAGAGGACACAAATGGGGAGTCATACCATCCCCCATGGAGCGATGTCTTGTTGCTCCTAATTCCTATGTCTGAGCAAACAAACACACATGTACAGTACAGCCTCCTCTCTCCATGCACCTTTTTAAATCTATTAATCTAAAGAGACATACATATATTGGCCTGCATGCCTACTATCTATTCATAGGAAAATGAGGTTTTTTATATAAAAGATTTGTGACTCCTGATTGTATTGGGTTTCCTTCCTAAAGGCATCTAATCCATCAGCACATTTATCACCTTTTCCTGATCCATTTTCCTCTCTGCACTTTCCATTGGTGGAAGCTGGAGCTGTTCTCTGGTTCTGCACCTCTGGCTCCACTTGAAAGTGTTCACTTCAGAACCTGGAAGACAGCTTCTATTCTATTTCCTCTATTTCCTTTCTTTGGAAAATAGGCCCTGTCAATACATTTTGCAACCAGCCATGTATGACACAGACATACAGGATTTATAAGCAGATGGACTGAAGGTAGAATAATAGACAATAGAGTTGGAAAAGAGGCCAAGAGATCATCTACCCTACAGGAAGACTAGAATGTTCTACTTGTCTTTAGCTCTTAGAAAGTGACCTGACTTATTCCAACCATCTTTCAAGGACAAAAATAAAAAACAAACACAAAAAGCCCCCAAAGCCCCCAAACAAAAACAAACAAACAAACAAAGCAAACAAAATCCCCACAATCTCCTATATACAGCATTTTACTCTTCAAATATTTTGCCTGCTATAACTCATTTCCTAATCCCTGATCATTTTGCAAATTAAGGTTATTGCTTCTTCTTCTGGCTAAAGTGAATATGACAAGACAGTTTATCATCATAATCTTGGAAACTAACCTCCCATGTATTTAAAATCTATTGTCATGACTAGATTACTAGATTACTCAGCTCCTTTAGATTTTCTTCAGAAGTCATATTGTTTAGACCTCTGACCATTCTTGTTCTTGTTGTTTTTCTCAGACAGTATCTTGTGGTACAAATTGCTACCACTGCATTCACATCAGATCCAAATAACAAGATTATTCTCAGTCTTAAAGTATAGATATTTGTACATACCAGTGTTATATTCATAGGTTGGTTCTGTGTTGGCTGTCTTTTTTTTACAAAATCATTACATTTTTATATGCGTTCACTCTGTCGTCAACTACACCTCTCAGATTTTAGTCAGGTGCTCCCCATCCTCTGTCTGTAAAGATGATTATTTCTACATAGTACAAAATTTTACATTTGTCTTTCTTAAATTACGTGTACTTTTCCCGGCCACCTCTCCAATTTCTCAAAATTATTTTGATTTCTAATCTTGTCCTTCAAAGTGTTTGCAACCCTTCCCAAAACGGAGCGATTCGCAAGTTTTAAAAGCTGTGTTCTTTGCTCTCTACTCCCCTTTCCAAGGTCATTAATTTAAGTTCTGAACACTAATGGCTCTGGAAAGATTGCTTCAGTTGGAGATCATAGTATTGACATGGCTCCTTAGCTACATTTTCTGAAACAGTCACCTGGATATTTAGCTTTCCCCCTTTACCTGTTACCTGCTCTGTATCAGATGGTTGTCTTAGTTTTTACTAAGCCTTGCTTTCCTAACGTTCCTGTCTGGATGAACCACAGCACATCTTCACTAGGACATATTCCTTTTCACTTTTATCATGGCTGAAAAATCATTGAATTTTTCAGTCAGAGGATCCTCCCCAGTAATTTTTTTCAGTTGATGAAGTTTAGTTTGTAAATGAGATAAAGGAATGAACTCAAGATATAACAGTAGATCACAGTGGGGGGTTATTAATTTATTTTTTAAAAAGGATGTCAAAACCAAGGGAGTGAGGAAAAGCTCTTAAGAAGTTAGATAATCTTTTCTAAACTTCATGCTTGATATCTTGCCAGTATATCAAATTTTTTGTCCCATTTTTTTGTGTCACCCTTCCTGACATGATATTTCCCCCATTATGCTTAAGAAGTACCAATAACCCCATGGATGTTAGTATAATATAATCATTAACAATAATATAATATATGTATATTATGTGATAGATTCATTAATTTATTTTCTGCATGACACCAATAGATTTTAGTGCTTGATAAATATAGCCAGTCAAATTCTTCATTTAGACAGTGCCTTTTTTCATATTTAAGTTCTTAACATGCTGTTTGTCCAGAGAGAGAGAAACCTGTCATGTGGAAAACTGAAAAATTTAAAGATAGCCAACTGGAACTGAGTTTTCTTTGTTGCCTTGTTCATGATAAATTGTATCATGAGCATACCAGTTAAAAGTAACAGAAATATTTCAGGGTTTTTGTTAGGAGTCACTCCTTTAAAATACTTTTGGTTTGAGTTTGTTTTCATTACACATATATATATATCAACAGAAAATCATAAATAACATTTCATATCATAAAAAACACTGTTGTGTACCAAAGGAGAAATCAAAACGAAACAAACGGATATATCAGACATGAGATTCTGATCAGTATTTGTGTCTTACTCCACATTTCTTATAGTAAATCTTATAGTAAATCAATCATTTTTGACAATAGGTAGATAGAAGGCCACTGAAAATTGTGGCTATATAGTTTTACAAATGCATTCAGCTTATGCAAAGCATGAAGCAGTGCAGATACCGACCAGTATAAGTGCAGGGGTTTTGTTTTTTGGGTTTTTTTTTGCTTTCTCTCTCTTCACTCCCTGGAATTCACAACAGTTGCTTTATTGAATTTTTTAATAAATTAATTTTCTCTGAAGAAAAGGCTTTTTGTCTCTGTTCATATAGCACAATTGACACAATGGAGTCAGAGCCTAAAATAGAGCCAGCCGGGTATCAGAATTAGTGACATAACAATTTAAGTTAATTAATTAAAGTAATAATAGTTTTGGGTGTTTTTTTATCATCATTAGAAGTTAGATATGTTGCACACGCAAGGTTTAGGACTGGAGAAATCCTGTGCCAAACAAAGGACTTTGCATAAAGAATGACCCAAATTCAATGATGAGTCAGATGTGGTTATACAGAATCCAGAAAGTCTAATGGACTTTGGATTTGACACATGACTTAGTTTGCACCTGGCAATCTCACTGCTTACTATAAATCTCCATCTCTTTCTTACAAACCGATAGTATTGAATGCTAATTATGGCCTCCTTTTTATGGACCCCTTATTTACAGAAAAAAACTTAGGCTTCAGTTTGTATTTTTTAATTAACATTTTCTCACTGCATCTCAAACTATGTGAACATAAGAACGAGCTTGTTAAAAGAGTTAGATGAGAGGAAGAGTGTAAAATATGTCTCACTCTGAAACACTTCTGTTGTCTGTAGAAACTAGACTGATGGAAAGATTCTCTGTTAAACTTTGAATGAATCCAGTAACAGTTCTCTTATCTATTAACAAGATAACTGGTTCCAGCTTTTACAGAGAAATGCAGCTTTTCCTCCCAGAAAAGTTTCCTCATCATAGCAGTGAAAGGGGTGATGGCTTTTTTGAACAGCTCTGTCCACACACTCAGCAAACCCCTGCCTCTCTATCTAGAGAGACCAAATTTCATGGTGGTGTGCTTCCAAACCTCATACATATGGCCATAAAGAATGCTTCTTTATCACTGAATGGTGTAGGATATTATACGCCTGTCCACATATTTTAACAGCTTTCCAGGTCACAGCTGGATTTCTTGCCACTATTTATAGGGTATTACCCCAAAATTGCTGTGGTAATTGTGAGTATGATTACAATGAGGCAGTCTAGCCAGGTGCTTTTAAGCCCTCAGAAGAGAAACCCAAATGAAAATGTTTTGATTTCATACCACCACCAGCATCGCCCCCACCCCACTCCAAATAATCCTGCTGTGACAGCTAAGGCAAGCAATACATGAATAATCTAGTGATGTAACGTATTATAACATTTTGTAAAGATTGTGGCATTTTGTGTTGATAGGTCCTCCATTTGACAGCTCTTTGCTTGCTGTATGTGACCTCCTCTACAAAATGCTGGGTTTGAAGAGCCCCTATAGAACACCTTTTAGTTCACAAAGAGGGATGCCACAGGCCACAGGGAGCTGCAACCCACAGCTGCATTTTATAAAAGCAATTTCACTTCTGTTACATACTTCCCAAAGTGATGCTCACATTCTGAAACAGTGACAGCTATCCCTATTTCACTATAAATCTGAAATTTCAGAAGATGTCAAAATTTCCTCAATTGACCTTATTTTGAACATTTAATTTTCCCATTGTCTTAGTGAAAGTGACAATAAAAGCTCTTCAGTAGATCCTAAGACATGCTGCTTGTATTTGCCAAGTTATAGCCTCTTTGGTAGATCAGTGTGCATACTGCTTTCTCTTATATGAAGTGAGAAATATTACTGGCATTAGTTCATGTCTGTCAGGGTTAAAAATACTATATTTAAGTCTCATTATAATCCCTTCATCAGCTTCCAGACCCTGGGTACCCTGGGAATGTCAAAACTCCACATGATGTCTCCGAATGCTGGATTTCACATTTGGATATTTGGAGTAGCGGGGAAAGTGTACAACCACATGTGTTATAGCACAAAAACTCTCTGTTGACTGCACAGCTGCAGGGGTTAGCTCAGAAGAACACATTTTTCCCAAATGCATAGCATAAATTAAACTCAGCAGATTACTTCTGTATCTGCCTTTTTTTTTGTTGCTGTTGTTGTTGTTATTGTTGTTATTGGAGTTTTTGTTGGGTTTTTGGTTTGTTTTTTTTTTTTTTTTTGTTTTTCCTTTTTCCCAAAAAGAAGTAAAATGACCTTACTGTCTAAAATACCAAGGTTTGGCTGAATCACAAACCCCCAAAACAGAGGATGACCAATGGGTCTTGCATGTCCTAGGATCTGGCCTTTGTGAAAGAGGAAAAATTAGGAGAAATGCTTGGATTGGAAGTCGATAGCAGTGCCTGGATTACAGTTCAGGGTGCATTAATAATTTTCTTGGATTTTGATGCTCAGAAAGGAAGCAAGTTTAGAGTTTAGAATTCAAAAGGTTTTTGTTTTTTTGTTTTTTTTTTTTTTTTTCTTCAGGTAAGCCAGGATTTTGTTTTGGGACTTTTTAAGCTGCTTTCGTTTAGCTGAGAAAGCACACTATTTTAACACTAAAATCATTCAGGTAGTGACAAATAAAATAAGGGTAAATATCTTTGTCAATAGATAAGAAGTTAGTTATCTGGAAAATTTGTTATTAATATATGCATTAGGGATTATTCAGGTTCTTTTTTCCTGTTACTGTTTAGCTTACTAGTAAACTGGAGATTTTCATGACTTATATCAGCTTGTTTTTTTTTTTCCCCCCTACTGGTGGAAACAGATTGGTTGAAACTAAGAGGAGGCAACTCGTTTTAGAGTGTCCACCTCTTAAAGTTTCTTAAACCAAGACATAGTTACATTTGCTTTGGGGGAAAAAGCCCACTATGCATCTTAGAAAAACAGCTAAGAATTAAGAAATGAGTGTGTTTTTATCAGTGGAGATGATGAATCACTGAATGAAACCTCCCATGTGATGGGACAGCTTCCCTTTTGAGTGGCTTCAGAGAGAATGCAGTTTCAGAAACTCTCTCTGCAATGCAGCTGATCTCAGCTGCAATTTACTGGTCTCAGCGCTGAGGTAACCGGATGAAACTCCAGGGCTAGCAACAGAGCAAATGTCTGACTCGATGATGAATTGGTGCTTTCCAGACTGAGAATCTGAAAATTTAAGAAATCCACAAGTCACATACTCTCACAGGAAATGAATGCCATTTAGCCAGCGTGTGCACGTGTATCTGCAAGTTATCCCCACATAAATAATGGCTAAAGGTTCCTATTTGATTTTGTTTACAGTCAAATGTGTTATGAGTGAAAATCCCATTCAGAAATGTGCATTCTCAAATAGGTTGTGCTATCTGTCTGACAGATGAGCATTTTAAGTGCATGCAAACATTAAAGGACAAATTGTGATCCATAATTCGTCTTCCTGAAGATAAGGCAAAGTGGCAGCAGATTATCTACTGCCTCTTGATAGAGCTAAAGATTGCTGCAAGCGTAGCTCTTCATTTGACTGGAATGGTGGTTTTAGCTTTATGTTTTGTACGTCTTGCACAGAAGTCCAATACTGTATAAACATAAAGGGATCATTATATGACATGAGGGGTAGACAGTGGAATACATTAATGCTTTAGACACCACAGTGGTGACAGCCCCGAAAAACAAAATTTTCTATTAAAAGCAATGAAGTAAGGAAAAGATTATATACATAGAGATAGTTCTATGCAGCAGTCATGCTTTAAGGTATTTCATTCAAAAACATAACAATGTATTTTTGAGTGTCTCAGACATCTCCTCAAAGCTTAGAGTGCTGCCAGCTGTCTTCAGAACACTGAGAAGCTACAGTACGTAAAAAAAAAATATATATATAAATAATCCTAACTCTAATTACCTATTCATTTTCATTTTAGAAAAGTATTTTCCACACTGAAAGACTGGTCCCACATGAAAAGAAGAAGCCTTCCATCACTATCACAGACTGTATTTCATATCACTTGCCCATATACATTTTTGAAGAGAATCTGGGTGAAAAACTCTTACCCTGTGAGACTGTCAATTCAAGTCTATCACCTCATATACACTTTATAAAGAGAGATTCAAAAACATTTTCCTTTTTTTTTTTTTAATTTTGGATTTACAATAAAGTTTAGAGAAACTTAAATTTCCTACATTTTCTCAGTGTGAATCTGCTTCTCAGGGCCAAGATAAAACAGATTTATGACTCCACAGTCCCAACTGCCAGTTAATTCAAGGGGAAGACCATAAAGTTTTAAAAGTAAGGAATGGTAATGGTAATACCCATTTTTCACCACACAGCTGGTATTTATGTATATTAAATTTTAGTTAATCAAATTTGGGGAGAAAATAAAGTAAACAAACCTTTGTACCTCCTAAGGGTTCTTATGTCCTTTTCACAGTTAATGTGGCAGAAATTTACAAATAATGATATTCAACTTCACCAGAATTTTGGAGTCAATTTGTGCCATGCCAAAATCACTGCTGGCCTTAATTTCAGCTTTGATAAAACTGCATGACAATTTCCAACAGAATTCTGTAAACATTTCTCTATTCTCATTCTAGAAAAAGCAGATTTCTCATGATTTTGAGGCTAATAAAATATTCAGGATTTTGTGTTGACATTCAGTGCGTGTTCCTAAATGAGAAATCAGCAACTGTGTAAGTCATACGAACAAAAGAAGACCATTTTCAAAAAGCAAATATCCTTATTTTGATTCCTGGCTATTTTCATTGGAATCCTGGTGGAAAGAAGAATGAGCTTTTGTCAGGGATACTTATTCTTTCAAAATTTTCAGAACCAACCACTTCCCACAATGGACTTGACCTGAAGAGGTGGCCAAAACCCAAGGAAACATAGGTCTCTGCATGTTCCCTGCTCAGTTTTTGCATAAATTGATAAAGAGCAGAAGAAGCAAGTCACTTAGAGATGAGAAAAATCTGTCTTTCACAGGCAAAGGCAGTCTTGGAGAACTGTTCTCAATCTTTGGTTTTATGGAAAAGCTTCCACTTCCGGAGGAGCGGACTCCAAATTCTGGAGTAACCACAGCTTCCATTTGTCTCATATTCCACGCCATCTCTCCCAGCCCCTTTGGATTCACAAGCATGGAGGCAGAAGTGACTAATTGTTACGTGGTGCAGAATGATGGGCGGCAATAAAATGAGAGCAGAAGAGTTATCTCTTCTTTGTCCATAGCTGGCATTGGAGGCAAGACTGGGGATCCAGCAGTGGCAGCACTGAATGTCCCCTTGCAGGTCTAGATTTCCTAAGGTGACTCCATCCAGTCCCCTTCGAGAAGAAAAGAATCGATGGGAAGGGATCCTCAGCAGTGCACGTGTGGTGGTCAATAAATCATCCCATCTAAAGTCTATTCATCTTGCCCTTCCTTTTTTCTTCTCTTGCATTTTGAACTGTGTGCATCCTTTTTTCAATGAGCTGCTGCTCCAGCTGTGAGGTATGTAAATACCTATAGCCATCCCTGCTGTTTTGAATGAGGACTCAAAGGTACAGAGGCAATGAAACATGGACCTCCAGCAGAGGAGGATGAATATGCTGTTTGGAGAGTGTGGGAGAGTAAGTTTGAGGCAGCATCTCTCCTGGGAAAGGAAAAGGGGAGCGGGTCACAGCACTGCTGTTCTGTGGGCTGGTGGCACAGGCTCCACTTCTCCCAGTATTATGGGGCTGACTTTACTCATCTTGCTGAAGGAGGCAAGATATCTGCTGACTCAAACCATTGCTGATAGCAGAGGGGCAAGAAAAGATGCCACTGAGGCAGAAAAAGATGATGCCACTGCTGACAGGAAATTAGAGTGCTTGACATTGCCTCTCAAGCATTGCCAACGATCCCTTAAGCGAGGGCTGTGCGACAGCACTGTGAGCCAGATAATTCGGTGTGCAGTCAGAGGGAGCCTGAGCCAGCTCTGATCACTCCTGTCAACAACTGACAACGATGCAAAGAGGTGTCAGTGACTGCAGAGAGCATCTTGGTGAGCACCATAACCCAGCCAAACAGAAATGAAAAATTCTGATTCAGGAATGTGGATCAGGCACTAAAAAAACCAAACAAACCCAAACCCCAACGACCCTAAAAGAAAATACTGAGATGAGTGCCAAGTACCAACCCCTCTATGCACTGGACAAGGGAGAGTTCTGCTGTAGACCAAAACATGTATTTGATCACGTAGATCAAAGCATGGTCATGCAGCTGAAGACTATCAGCATAGGCAGTGAAAATGAGGTTATACTGCAGCTGCAAAAGCAGATTTCTGACATTTTTTTCTTTGGGGAGGTTGGTTTTGGAAACTCATTGATGTCCTTGAAATGCAGTTGTTCACAGTAGTGTTGTGTGATAATAAAACATGGGATTGTGTGAAACACTACCGTGTTAATGAGTATCTGCTTATAGCAAGTGCTTAACTCAGTGACCCATTTTCTCATTAATTTCTCAACAGGCCCAGAAACTACTTCCATACTAGTGTGATTTTTTGTAGTGTGAAGTCTTATTGTGCAGGACCTTTCTTCCAGGGCAATTTTGATAAGAGGTGTTATTTGATACTAATTAATGGGTTTAACCCTCAGCATAGCAGGAACTCTTCATATCTTGTAGAACTGCTGCTCTGTTCTGGATGGTTTTATCTTCTGAATAAAATGCACAGGACATGGATGTTATTTCATCCGTGTTTCAGTGTATGGCTGGGTACATATAGCCGTACTTGAATCAGTTCTACGTGTTGCAGGGTTCCATATACAGTATTATGATGTTCTGATGACAATACATACCCCTCACAGCCCAGAACTCTAGTCCTGTTTGAGTGACAGTTTGACCATGGCAGGTTGGCCCACAGATCCATTCCATTAAAAAAATCTATCAAAACAGGTATATTTAATTAATCCTCTATACTTCAAGCATTCTATAGTGTTCATTTCAGCTGACCTTTTCTTCTGCGCTAATGAAGGAAAGCTGCTGTTGTGTAGTTTGCTTAATCAAAAACGTGAAACAGTGTGTATTTGACTAGCTCCCCTCTGCCTCTTATTTTCTGCTTTGTGTTTTCCCCTGCTTTTCTCATCATGCTGGTCCCCATGGTGAAACTGCTTATAGTCAAAACACTGAACTTAGCGCTACAAGGATCAGGAATTCCTCTGTGGATAGATGCAAACCATTGTTCTCACTTTTGTCTCCATTTCCCCCTATTATAAAACTGCATTTTCATACAGAAATTCAGCACGGGCTTGTATGCAGAGATCGGATCGAATCCAATTTGGTTTAGTAGCATTCTGCATCCAGCATTTGAAAACCAAGGATTTGTTTGAACACTGACTGTTTAAATGTAGTCAATATATGTGCGGCATTTCAGAACACTTCTGATCTAAGGGCACGTGTAAACTTACTACTGAATTGTCTTTTTTCTCGGCTGCAGATTTTTGAGAAAGGATGTATTTAACTCTTAAAAGGAAAGCTGTATAAGAGAATAAAACCCAAGGAACTTTGAAATGAAAAGAAATGCTTCTGACTTTTCATTTATGTCTAGAAACACTTCCTAGAAAATGTTTGCAGGGCAAACTTTCAAGTACAAAAGGTTCTATTAAGTGAAAAAGTATAACGACTTTGGAACTTTAGGATCTTAATGACTGCAATAAATTTTCAAAAATTTTATTAAAATTCCTTTAAAATAGGCTTTATTCATATACTCTACTACAGGTACAACTAGACTTTTTATTGTCCAAAAAGGGTGCAATTGTGCTATTACTAGCAACTTGTCATTCTTTAATTCTCTGAGATGTGGGGAGCTCAGGAGTGCCCTTCACTGTAGCTCAGGGAAACCAGACCTTCCTTTGCTGTGGAAAAATGAGAATGGAAGGAAAAGTTTCAGAAATTGTTGCTACTTTGAAAAGACAAACAAACCAATAAACCAAAAACCAATGGAACAGTTCACTGACCCCAGTGGTAAATAATTCAAAATTTCCACTAAAATTTTTAGTTATGGAAACTACTTTAAAAGGATGTCCACCTGTACATTCACTACTACATTTCTGTGAGCTGTCTGATGTTAACATTATTGTCCCTTTTCGTCTGAAAAATAGCACCATCTTGAAAATAGGAAAATAGTCTTGCAATAGTCAACACAAGCTCACTTTGGAGAAAGCTGGGGTCTGCCTTTGGCTCCGTGATTGACTGAGGCTTTGTTGCATAAAGTCTTTGTTTTCCAATCTATAATAAAGGAAAATCAATATGTCTCTACCTCACAAGGGTGTTGCAAACCTAAATTCATTCGTATGTGGCAACTGGTACAACATGATGGAAACTCAATATAAGTTGTTACATATATTCTGTTACCCCCACTGGAAGGCTTTCGTCCATGAAATT